>OZ007582.1:14858672-14883672 GCA_963931925.1 Onchidella celtica
CCTCTCTCTCTCCCTTCCCTTCCCTTCATTCTGTCTGTATGTGTGCCTCTGTATGCCTATCTCATTCTCACATTCTCTCTTTCTCTCTTCCCCTCCCCCGTCACTCTCTTCCCTCTATCCCTCCCCATCTCTCTCTCTCTCTCTCAGCTCTCGCCTTTTTTCCTCATGCCGTTCTTTTGTTTCGTACACAGCAGGGCAAAAAAATGATTATTTACACACAATATTTTGTGCACACGACGGCCGGCAAAGGGCGACAGGGTGATTTATTATTCTCCCTGCAGATTCGGTGAAATAACGAACGCGCAAACAAAACCTTGAGGGCAACTACCGTGTTCTTCGAGCAACGTCAAGCCTGGATGAAACAGTTGCCAATCCGCACTGTGAAAGATATCAAACATTGTCCAATGGGCGGCCGACAGAAACCAAAATATGCCAGGGATGATCAGCGAGGAAAACCAAAGCAGGAAGTATAATATAAAAGAAAAAAGAATAACTTTTGACCTTTGACGTGCGGGATTTCTCAAAGTTGTTAATTTGAGGTATTTCTGCGCAGACTGGCGTGAATCCAATTGGTTCACAATGTTGAGGTCAGTACATTTTCGTGTTAAACTGGAATGTTAAAATACTCTTTATGGGCTCTTCGAAAAGAGAACAGGCAGAAAGATACACCTACAGACAGACAGATGTACAGACAGACAGACAGGCAGACATACATAATAGAGACATGCAAAAAGAAGTCAGGCAGATAGACGGATAGACAAATAAACAAACAGGCAGACAGATAGACAAGGCAGGTAGACATACAGACAGACAAGACTGGTAGTCATACAGACATGCAAACAAAACAGATACAGAGACAGACAGACAGACAAACGGACAGACAGACAGTTGGTCGAATGAAGCCACACAGCATACTCGTAAAAGCACGCTTGTAATAATACCTGTACCAACATTCGATAGGGAGAATTCCCTCTTTCAGCAAGATGTAAGTTTTTCTCCGAAATGACAGTCACAAGAATAAAACTAAAACTGTTTCTGTCTTTTTTTTATATTGTTAATCGAAACAGCTGTGCAACATGTTGTAATTAGAACTGATCAGATTCGCTCATTTGTAAAGAACTTTTTGCTCCCCTCTCCCATTTTCTTGTACGAGTTGGTTTTTCTTTTTTCATTTTTATGGCCCAGACCAAGGATTCAGTGACTGGACTGGACAAGCAGGAAGGAGACAACTACTACAGGCATCAGCTCGCGCACCCAATCATTTCCGGAAGTCAAAAATTCACTGCGCTAAACAGATTTTTAAAAAAGCAACAGAGGCTTGCAGTTATTGTGGCCATACTCGGATAAAAAACGCTTCTGTTCCCCCCTCCCCCCTCTCCCCGGAGAGATCGATGGGTTTCCGATTAGTATTGTCCGATTCTAATCCCGTGGGTCTCTCAGACCCAGAGCACGTTTCTATTTTCTTTGTTTGCCCTAATTTTGCTGTAAACTACATTTTGGTGTTGTTGTAGTTGCTGAAAAATGGACTACTCTCGTAAAAAAGAGCTAACGATTTTACTGTTATGAGTACTAAGTACCAAAAAAGTCATTTAAAAGATAAATAATCGAATTGAACACATATATAATTACATAATGTAATATATACCAATCCAACTTAAAATCGGTTATATACAGGCTAAACTACTAAAAGCTGTATGTGCAAGTATCACAATCAATTTGATGTCATAGATTAGATATAAACAAAATGATAATATTTCTCGTAAAATGTACGGTATGATAACGTAACTCTAAAAGCAATAATCATTCCCTCAGAAAAAACGGCCAGTGAGTGACCGACGACCATTTTTATTGCTGTTGCTGTTTGTTTTAACCGACCACACAGCGAAAGGTTGAATGTTCGAGGTTACGTTCAGAAACAAAACAGTGCACAACGAAAAACACTATTTTTTTCTCTTGTTTTCATTACAATTGACTTTGCCTCCTGCCTAATCTCATATTCTGGTGGGTTTTCCGCTGCTCCGTCTTTCTCTCTCTCTCTCTCTCTCTCTCTCTCTCTCTCTCGTCCTCTTCCACCTAACTCCTCTTCTCCGCTCTCCATACTCTTTCAAACTCTTTTTTAAAACAACAACAACAACAAAAAAACAAACTCTGTTCACCCTCACCCCCCCCCCCCCACAGACACGCACACAAACCCTCAACGCGCGCGCGCACACACACAGTCACACACACGTACGCACAAACAGACACACAAACCCACGCGTTTTATTTTTTGTTTACAAAAAAAAAATAATCAATGCGCTGGGGCCATCTTGTCTCCATCCTGACATTCTCCAGCAGCGCTGCAGTTCAGCAATTTGAGCTTTGGCTTCTTTGTTTCAATTCTCAATTCCAAAAGTTCACGCCCGCTTTTCTTTCTTTTGTAATAGTTTTCTTTCTTGATCACACAGCAACTTCTTTGGATTCTGTTTCCCGGTTTGTTTCCTTTCCAGTTCGGAGTTTCTGTTGTTAGCATTTTTTCATCTCGTCACGTTTACCCGCGGAGAAAGTGCCCTCGGTAGGGACAATTTGTCGCTAAAGGTTGTTTAGTTCATATGAGTCAAGAGTAAATTGTTAGGGTTAGAACTAGGTTTAGAGTTAGGGCAGCGTTGTCTCAGCTGATGCCTGGAAATGACTTTGGGGGGAGGGGGGTGGGGGCCGAGGCAGTTTGACTCATTCCAGGCCTGAACAGTACTACCCTAATCCTAACCTTAACGAAACGGACAACACTACCAGTCTTCACCGAAGCAGCACGTCGTGTATTGTTTAACCGTGGTCCTACGACCGATCTCTATTCTCTCCCATACTGGGGTTTGACGAGGGGAAGGCGAGGGCACAGAACAATATAATAATGCGAGTATCCCATGATTTCTGTGTAAGCAAAAGTTTTCCACGTTAATTAGTGTGGATACGGACTTGGCCTGGTGTCCTTGTCATCAACACCCCCCCCCCTCCACCCCTCAAAGCACGACAAAAACGCCTCATTAAACAAGGATAACGATATTCGATACATGTTACATGAACCAATAAGAGCCCACGTACGGTATGGCTATTAGGAGGGGAGGGGGGTGATAGTGGAACAGAGAGAGAGAGAGAGAGAGTGAGATCGAGTGATGGACAGACCTAAAAGAGAGTGCGCAGCTAGCAGCTAACAGACAGATTTCACAGAGCGTGATCTGAGTCTCAGCCTGAAGTTGGAGAAAGCAGTTCGTCAGGGTAACGGTCACTGTCATGATTCGGATGTTATTAAAACTCACGCAGAGAGTGAGTTGTTTTTTTACCAGGGCCATGAAAAATTGGCTGGTGGCCTTGAACGGTCCTCGCCAAATTATAGTTGGTGAGTAAATAAATGTAAAGTTAAACTGTTAGATTCACGCTTGTGGGTTTTAATGTTCGTGATTAATAAGTAATGGAGTAGGGGTGAAACAAGGTGGGGACAGTTGACATTGTTAAGTATGACTAGACAAGTTTTTGCACGTTAACTGGCTGGTAGAATAGTGCAGACGTATTACTACAGTTAAAATGGTGGGAGGTTTCGACCTATGAGATAGCTGAACTAATTGGGCCAGCGGACTAGCACGCTGGGTAGTTAGATAGTATATAACATCGTGTAACGTTCAGATTTAGGGAATACAGACGAGAGAAGCATCGTTTCGTGAAGTATCTCCGGTTGGCCAGTACCTGAACTGTGTGGTCTGAAGACTAAGAAGTCCTTGCTAACGGACTGACTGAGCTCTAGAAAGAAAGGTCTGAGTGGGCTGACCTTTGAAAGCCCACGCTGCGCTATTTTGATGTTCGCGCCTCCCAGTAGGCGTGAGCAATGGTAATATATTTTATTTATTCAAGTATAATAGAGATCGGAGATAGAGAGAGAACTACAGCCTCATAGGAAGACTAAGGAAACCCCAGCTGGCACTCGACCACGAGTGTCCTGTATGATAGATCTATTGCCATAGTATGATTGGAATAATATAGCACATTGTTGATGAATTGAATAGTGATTGTGCATAAAATATAGTCTTTTGGCAATTGCTTAAATTACCTACAAGCCGAAGAGTGCTTCTGTAGGCTTTGAACGTACTGGGCTCTCCTAACATTTAAGCCCATATGATTTATGGAGAGTTTGCCTGGCGACTGGCCAGTGGCGACTCAACTGTCACTTTAAATTGATATCCAGTTTCGTATAATATACCTATTTACTATTGATTGCAGTACCTCCATAGTTACATGAATATCATTGGTTAAGTTATTAATTAGAGTTTTTGGTTTGAATATATACCTCTATTGTCTTTTGTTTTGTTATTAATATTTATGTAAACTATGGCCTGACCGGCCTGACATATATACGCTCTAGTTATTTAGTACTTTTCTTGTGTGGTTGTGTCCGAGTGTGAGTTAGCTGCCTCTCGTGCAGTCGTAACATCCCCAAGACCCTAACTCTGCTCGTGACATCTGGAGGGGACCCCACTGACATCTGAAGAGGACCCGTCACCTTCTGACATCTAGAGAACACTACTATCATCGGAAGAGGACCCCGTCAACAGCTGCAGGTCTACCACTCTAAGACTCCACTGTTATTTATGTAATTTTTGTAGTTTATAGTTTTGTATACTGCTGATTTTTTTGTTTGTTTCTCCCCCACATGTCTGGCATGTCCTCTCGTCATTGATCCTGGGACCACTACGAGGGACTGACAGCTAGCATCAGGAAAAGACAAGACCAGCGCTGTGGACCAAAGGAAAGAGCCAGTCCATTTTGCCCAGTTAAGTGAACCATCTGTATTTGTCTTCGTTTGAGGGGTTCGTCGTTCCAGCTCCCCTACTTTTGACAGGCATTATTTTTTTCTTTTGTGTTAGATTAGATAGGCGGGAGGTTGGAAGGGATCGAGACTTAGCATACCTCTTTTTGCCAGACTAGCAGATCTAGATGGCGTTTAAAACGGATAGGAGATACGCTTTGCCTTGAATAGTTCTGTAGGGACCTGTTATTCGTATAGATTGTTAGCGTTCTATCTTCCTCGTATTTTAGGAAGACGTCTCTCCTGTTCTTTTTCTTACCTTTCTGTACATAGTTTCAGGTTAGTCAGGTCTGTTGTCGTTTGTTCTTTCTGTTAGTCTCGTCTTACTCTCCATGTAATTCTTTTCCATTATAGTGTTGCATTATTATATTTTGTATTCATACTTGCTATATTATTGCCTGGGATAAATCACGTGTCTAGGGCACGTTGAGAGATAATCTGGATATTAGAGTTGTTAGGCTGGTATAGCCAAGGAAGTTCATATCGTGAATATTGATTTATTCCGATTTATAGCAGAGGGAACGCTGCTAGGAGTGTACGGAAAATACACTGGGAATATTACATTGGTATCGTTAGTAACGACCAATCACGGAAGCAGTAGACTCACTGCTTGAGGATTAGGAGAAATAAGTGGAGTTAAGTGATCACTGAGATAGCTCAACCACTACTTGGTTGACTAAGACGTACAGTTTGTTGTTGATTTCGTTAATTTCGTTCATACTGCAGGAACGAGCACCCGCAGAGTGCAATTGATAAATTGCTTCAAGGGAGAATAAAGTTGGAGATTTTTCAGGAGCTGTCCTCGATTAGGACATTATTATATCGTATTATCGACCGATATCATGGCCGAACTACAGAAATATTTGGAACTGGCCCAATCATTTGGCATACCGGAAGCTCAGCGTGCTTCTTGGGTAGACCAGAAACTGAAAGAAGAACGAGAAGAAAAGGCCGCGGAGAGATTACGAGAAGAAAAGGCCGCGGAGAGATTACGAGAAGAAAAGGCCGCGGAGAGATTACGAGAAGAAAAGGCCGCGGAGATATTACGAGAAGAAAAAGCCGCGGAACGAGAAGATAGAGCCGCGGAACGCGCGGAAAAACAGGCTCAAAGAGAGTACGAGCTCGCTTTGAAACAGTTAGAAGCGAAGCAAGCCCAACCTACCGGGGCTCCGGAAGTTACTTCCAATAATAAAACGAAGCCTAAATTGCCAACCTTTAATGATAAGGTTGATCGTATTGATTCCTACCTACACCGCTTCGAACTCCATGCCGTTTGCGCGGGATGGCAGCGTAGTGAGTACACGTCATGCCTCGCCAATCTTTTGACAGGGAGAGCGTTGGAAGTTTTCCATAGCCTCACTATTGATGACGCTAGGGACTATGACATTCTAAAGACCGCGCTATTAAAGCGTTTCCAACATACGGAAGATGGATTTCATAAGCGTTTCCGCGATTGCAAGCCGGAGGCATCTGAGAATTTCTCTACTTACGTGGACCGCCTCCGCCACCTACTCAGCCGTTGGACTGAGTTGGCCGGTGTGGAAGAGGGAAACTATAAGAAACTATATGATTTGATAATTAAAGACCAAATATATATGTCCTGCCACACGGACCTGGTGGCGCATTTTAAGGAACAAGCCCCCAAAACTACCGTCGAGATAACATCGATAGCGGAACGGTATGCTGCAGCTCACCCTAATCGATCGTTAGCTAAAGCTAAAGTAAACGAACCGTGTTACGCCGGCGCTGCTACTAAGACACCGGTACCGTCGAGACAATCAAGACAGCCCTTTCGACAGTCGCCGCAGGTTCGTCCACGGTCCGAGCCGCCGGTTAGCAGGAGGCAACCGAATCCCCATAAATTTTCTCGGGACTGGGAACCCCGATATACACGTCCTTTCCCTACCGGAGGACCGCGTAACAACTACTATCAAGCGCCCACATTTCCTTCTTATCGAGGTACACCTCGAAGGGATGATAATCCAGTCTACTGTTATAGATGTGGCGCCGGAGGCCACATTGCGCGACAATGCAGAGTTAGATTAGATGCGGCAAATGCATGCTCTGTAGCATTCACCGAAAACCGCGGTTACAGAACTAGGAATGCCGAAACCGTAGATAAAGTTATTCCAGTGATGTCCGCCCTCCACGAGCGAGGCGCGCTGACATTGTATGAGGGACGAGTAAACGCCATACGAGCATCCGTATTGCGAGATTCAGGCTGTACGACCGTCGGTGTACGTGAATCCCTGGTCCGTCCTGCACAACTCCTGGATCGCGATGCGACTTGCATTACTTTTGGTGGTTCAGTTGAACATTTTCGTTTGGCGGAAATATATGTTGACACACCGTTTATAACTGGTGTTGTCACGGCCTGCGTGCTACCAAATCCGGTCGCCGACCTAATCATTGGGAATATTCCCCACTTAAAGGACGTCTCCGATTGCGAACTCGGGATTTGGGATGATAACGACATTGCGTGTGTCACGACAAGACAACAATCGCGTCGCCAGAGTGACGACACATTACGATCGCCTGTCGTCGATTTGGATGTAACCCCCGAGATTTTTCGTAACGAACAGCGCACAGATCCATCACTAAAGCCCCTCTTTGCTAAGATTGATCCGGACAACCCGGATACATCCAGGTTCTGCCTTAAAGACGACCTCCTATATCGCGTTTTTCGGGGAAAGCGCGAAACTATTTTGCAATTGGTCATACCGAGATCATTTCGCCGAGACATCACCCGCCTCGCGCACGACACGCCATTGGCGGGCCACCAAGGCAAAGCGAGAACAAAATCGAGAGTCCTGTCTCAGTTTTTTTGGCCCGGGGTTTACGGGGACATAAATAGCTATGTGTCGCGTTGCGATACATGCCAGAAAAGAACCCCCAAAGGAAAAACTTCGCGGGCGCCTATACAAGAGATGCCGCCGGTTTCCACTCCATTTCAGCGAGTTGCCGTCGACATCGTCGGGCCATTACCGAAGTCGGATAGAGGCCATCGGTTTATTCTATCAGTAATCGATTATGCCACCCGTTGGCCTGAGGCTGTCCCTTTAAAGGAAATATCGGCCGATCACGTCGCCGAGGCATTGGTGACCATATTCACACGTGTCGGATTCCCGTCCGAATTATCTGATAGAGGTCCGCAATTCACCTCTGACCTTTTCAGGAAAGTATTGGAACTCACGGGCATTAGGCAGAAACTTACGTCGCCATACCATCCACAGTCCAATGGCTGTTGCGAGCGCTGGAATGCCACCATGAAAACTATGCTGGCACGCGTTTCCGCCGATAGACCTGGTGACTGGGACCGTCGACTTCCGGCCATCTTGTTCGCATATAGGGAACTCCCAAATGCGACAACGGGTTTTTCCCCGTTTGAACTGTTATACGGTCGAAAACCACGTGGCCCGATGGCCATTTTACGCGATTTATACGCCGGTTCTGATACCGACGTTCCTGATACGCGATCCGCGTATCAGTACATAGTCGATCTCCGACATAGAATAGTTAATGCATGCGACCTGGCTCGACAATTTGCATGCGTACGGACCAGGTCATTTATAGGATATCGCGATCGGGGTAGTCGGTTAAGAACCCTGTCAGTCGGAGATCGGGCATTGGTGCTGTTACCAGAAACGAATAACAAACTACTCCTCACTTGGAAAGGCCCCTTTCTAGTTAAAAAGCGACTCTCGAGAGTTAATTATCTCATTACCATACGTGGTAACGATAAGGTGTACCATATTAATATGTTGAAAAAGTATCTTACCGATGATCAAACTCATCACGATCATTCATGCCATGTTGTGGCCCAAGCAAACGCAGCGATGGTCACTATCGATGACAACGACCGGGAGCCATTATCTATGACAAGATCGCTCCTATCCTTGCAAGCCACAGAGGACGCGACTTCCGTTAATATCAATCCAGAGCTGGATCAAAGTAAGACACAGGACATCATGAATCTTGTTCGGGAGTTTTCGCCAGTATTCACTGATTTGCCGGGTAAAATATCCTTAGTTCAACACGTCATCCGGTTGCACTCGGACGTACCCGTGTTTGTCAAACCCTACCCGCGCCCGCTGCAAGCGCACGACACCATACAGTCCGAGGTGGAAAAGATGCTCAGCTTAGGAGTCATTGAGCGCTCGACGAGCCCTTACTGCTCGCCGATTGTACTAGTAAAGAAAACAGACGGTTCCGTTAGATTTTGTATCGATTACAGGAAGCTTAACGCTCTAACCATTTACGATGCTGAACCTATCCCGAATCAGGAAGATCTATTTGCGCGATTGGCCGAGTCGTCCGTGTTTTCGAAAATAGATTTGGCTAAAGGCTACTGGCAAATCCCAATGGAAGAGGCCAGTAAACAGTACACAGCGTTTCAGACCCCTATGGGTCTCATGCAATGGAGATTCATGCCATTCGGTCTCGTAACGGCACCAGCGACATTTGCGAGGATGATGAACATCCTATTGCAGCAGACACCATGCGTCCTAAGCTACTTTGACGACATTTGCGCTTTCCATACGGATTGGAAAGGCCACTTAGAAGCACTTCGTCAAGTGCTTAGTAAACTTCGAGATGCCGGGCTTACAGCTAAGCCTAGCAAAGTCTTCCTGGGTTATACGCAGATTAACTTTCTGGGACATACTATCGCCAAAGGCGTCCAAACACCGGACGACAGTAAGATAAGTAAGATTTTAAAACTCCAGGCTCCTCATACTAAGAAGCAGGTTCGTAGCCTGTTAGGCTTCTTAAGCTATTATCGGAAATTTGTTCCTAATTTTTCGGCCCTTACGGCCCCGTTATCCGATCTTACAAGAAGAGACAGACCCAACAAAATTACCTGGAATACGCAGTGCGCCACCGCGCTCGCGACAGTGCAGCAACTGTTCTCCAGTTCGCCGCTGCTTATCCTACCGAATATTAGGCGCACCTTCACCGTCCGAACTGACGCGTCGGACCAGGGAATTGGAGCTGTTTTGCTTCAGGAAAGAGATGGCTTATTGCGCCCTTGTATGTACGCTAGCCGGAAATTACTTCCGAGAGAGCAGAGATACGCTATTATAGAGCGAGAATGCCTGGCGATTGTATACGCCGTAGACGCGTTTTCCCGCTACCTACTTATGACAGAATTCGTCATCGAGACAGACCATAAACCGTTGTTATTTTTAAAATCGAACCGAGCCAAGAACGCTCGTTTGACCAGATGGAGTCTGGCCCTTCAGGAATACCGCTTCATTATAAAGGCCATTCCTGGTGGAGATAATGTCCATGCCGACCTATTATCACGGTTACCTTAATCTTGTTGTATTTTAGTCTGTCATATGTATTGGCGTTGGATACTGATTAGCACCTCATTCAGAGACCGAGGGATGGTATCACATATTGTTCACCCATTGTGAACACTTTTCACCTACCCCTGTGCTTTCCTTTGTTCCAACAGCTATTTTACTGACGTCGACCCGTATTTTGGCCACACCAGACGTTGTTGCCCAGGGTCGAGGACGAGAAGATCATGGCAGACCAGGAGTCCAGATCCACTAATGCCATCGATGCTACTATAGTTATCTTTTCTTGAGTATTATTCATTGTATGTATGCATTCCTGATGACATTCGCACAGGATCAGTGTTGTACTCTAAAATTTTAGAGTTATGATTGTTAATGTCTACCTATTTAGAGGTAAGATTTAATCCTCAGAGAGATATATACTTTTGGACGGAGCCTTAAGATTTTCATGAAGTTTTGTCCATCAATGATACCCGTCCTGTAGGTTTTTTTCAACTTTAGTACTAGTCTTAGTTATTACCTAGTATTCTTAGTTAAGTTAACCTTTCGAGCAATTTCTCGACTCATGCCTTCCCTTTACGATAATAATTTATATCGTTAAAATTGCAAATTTTAACTGGGGTGGGGGATGTGTCATGATTCGGATGTTATTAAAACTCACGCAGAGAGTGAGTTGTTTTTTTACCAGGGCCATGAAAAATTGGCTGGTGGCCTTGAACGGTCCTCGCCAAATTATAGTTGGTGAGTAAATAAATGTAAAGTTAAACTGTTAGATTCACGCTTGTGGGTTTTAATGTTCGTGATTAATAAGTAATGGAGTAGGGGTGAAACAAGGTGGGGACAGTTGACATTGTTAAGTATGACTAGACAAGTTTTTGCACGTTAACTGGCTGGTAGAATAGTGCAGACGTATTACTACAGTTAAAATGGTGGGAGGTTTCGACCTATGAGATAGCTGAACTAATTGGGCCAGCGGACTAGCACGCTGGGTAGTTAGATAGTATATAACATCGTGTAACGTTCAGATTTAGGGAATACAGACGAGAGAAGCATCGTTTCGTGAAGTATCTCCGGTTGGCCAGTACCTGAACTGTGTGGTCTGAAGACTAAGAAGTCCTTGCTAACGGACTGACTGAGCTCTAGAAAGAAAGGTCTGAGTGGGCTGACCTTTGAAAGCCCACGCTGCGCTATTTTGATGTTCGCGCCTCCCAGTAGGCGTGAGCAATGGTAATATATTTTATTTATTCAAGTATAATAGAGATCGGAGATAGAGAGAGAACTACAGCCTCATAGGAAGACTAAGGAAACCCCAGCTGGCACTCGACCACGAGTGTCCTGTATGATAGATCTATTGCCATAGTATGATTGGAATAATATAGCACATTGTTGATGAATTGAATAGTGATT
This sequence comes from Onchidella celtica, assembly GCA_963931925.1. Taxonomy (NCBI): domain Eukaryota; kingdom Metazoa; phylum Mollusca; class Gastropoda; order Systellommatophora; family Onchidiidae; genus Onchidella; species Onchidella celtica. The sequence goes on from OZ007582.1 coordinate 14,870,217, forward strand.
GTGCATAAAATATAGTCTTTTGGCAACTGCTTAAATTACCTACAAGCCGAAGAGTGCTTCTGTAGGCTTTGAACGTACTGGGCTCTCCTAACATTTAAGCCCATATGATTTATGGAGAGTTTGCCTGGCGACTGGCCAGTGGCGACTCAACTGTCACTTTAAATTGATATCCAGTTTCGTATAATATACCTATTTACTATTGATTGCAGTACCTCCATAGTTACATGAATATCATTGGTTAAGTTATTAATTAGAGTTTTTGGTTTGAATATATACCTCTATTGTCTTTTGTTTTGTTATTAATATTTATGTAAACTATGGCCTGACCGGCCTGACATATATACGCTCTAGTTATTTAGTACTTTTCTTGTGTGGTTGTGTCCGAGTGTGAGTTAGCTGCCTCTCGTGCAGTCGTAACATCCCCAAGACCCTAACTCTGCTCGTGACAGTCACATTGTGCTAGGCTAAAAACAAGACGAAAGACAGAATAGAACAGCACTATAGGAGAGGAGGAGACCCCCCCCCCCCCCCACAAGACGCGCCCACCCACTACTCACTCGCAGAGCTTGGTAACGACTTATAATAATAGATTATGTAGGTACAGCTTCTAATACAGGGTAGACCGGGTTTCACCGTAGCCATGGCAACATGACAACTCACGCCCCCCCTCCCCCTAACCCTCCCGACAAGCCATCAGCTCAACTAACATAACCTTCAACACCAATTTTAACGTAACACACACACTCTCTCTCCCCCTCTCTCTCTCCTAGTCCTATCTCTCTCTTTCCTTTTCTGTCTGTCTGTTTCTCTCACACACTCATCCACTCTTTCAAACCCCCTCACACACGTACACCTACTTACATGCAGAACAAAATGTCAGACATGCAGAGGTTATGGTGTTTTTTGGCAGGAGAAAACAGAACGTTTTGGCGTATTTACGTAATCTAAATGTTATGTCAATGTTGGCATGGTTTAGAACGCAACTCAAGTGACGTCTTAACGGTAAGACAACACTGCAGAACACACGGGGAACAGCATTATGTTCCATGCCGAAGTGTGTTAACTGCTTTCATCTATGAATGCGAGGGTGAAACCAGAAGTTAATTGTATAAGGTGAAGATTTCAGCTTTTCTGAGCTCCTCTGAAGCCTTTTAATTTGATTTAGAAGCAGCGGATGTATGAACGATGTCATTCCCCATGCCTAGCGTTGCCGGCAAGGGCAATGCTTTTTGTAATTGTGCTCATTGCCTTAAGTCACTTTCATGACAACGACCCTCGACTACACTCTCGCATCCTGAAAAAGACACAAGACATATTATAGACTAGTGTCAAATTGCTCATAAGAAAGTTCTGAGAATCGTCCGTTGTCGTACACAAACCAGAGTGTATAGATGTATAGAGAAGTTTCACTATTGGTCGATTTGCACTGCGAGACACGGGAGGCTCCGCGAAACCACTGTTGGCATGGAGCGGAAAGTAGGTCGCTGCGGTAAACAATATCCGTTTGTGCATTTCCACGGGGCGTAAGAACTTACAAACGGCTCTAAATTTTAATAGTTTCAATCAGCCCCAAAATATGAACCAACCACGCTAAACAGATAATGCACACTGTCTTTGCTGAAGATGGTCTCTTTCAATTCTTCAATTTCTTGTTTACCGCAGCGACCTAGTTTCGCGATTTGGCGGAAGTGAACCCTTTCTATACATCTACACTCTCAGCATAAACTAATGGGGCACGCTATTCCCAATGCAAAAGTTCCGTGTTGTGGGTTACAGAAGGGGAAACATTAATTTTGGTTGATTCACTTACTCAAGTGGAGCCTGTAATAGCGTCCTGTGTTACCTCAGCTTGCCTTGATCCGAGGGGTCTGAGTGGAGAGGATAGAGGGTCCTCTTAGACACCTCTTGTGTGCCATCGGAGATAAAGAAAGTGCATGAGAGAGGAGAGGTGGGGGTGGTGGTGGGGGGGGGGGGGGTGGGGGGTTGTGTGGAGAACTCGACAAGGGCAGACAGAAAGAAGAAAACGGTGGCATGATAATCATGGACGAGTTTCCAGTGTTGGTTTTTGCGGTGTGTCATGATAGGAGAACAAAGAAAGAAAGAAAGAAAAATTCAAAAGAAAGAAAGAGAAAACAGAAAGACAGAAAGAACGAGTAAAAGAGAAAGAAAAAAGAATGAAATCCAGAAAGACAGACAGAGAAAGAAAAAAGAACGACATCCGGAAAGAGAGACAGAGAAACAAGATAGAATGAAAGAAAAAAAAAAACAACAGAATCCAGAAAGAAAGAAAGATGGAGAGTAAAAAAAAAAAAAAAAAAAAACGAAATCAAGAAAGAGACAAAGAAAAAAAACAACACGAAATCCAGAAAGAGAGATAGAAAGGAAGACAGAAAGAAAAAATTAAGAACAAAATCCAGAAAGATGGAAAGAAACAAAGAAAGAAATCCAGAATGAAAGCAAAGAACAAAGAAACTGACAGAAAGAAAGGGATTCCATTTTAAACTTTGACATTTTGAGACATGGCAGAAAATTTGGGAATGATTGAACAAAATGGACAGAAGACTGGATAGAAAGATGGAAGAATTTAAGAGGGAAAAAAGAGCAAAGATGAACGCATGAGAGATTAGATAACAGACAAGAATGTAGACGATCGACGATGCTGGAAAGAATGCCGTCAAGAACGAATGAAAAACAGCACTAAACGAAACAGCCGCAGATTTCCTTTTTTCTCAGACGAGAGGGATGACAGAAGCGATTGGAAGAGAGAGAGAGAGAGAGAGAGAAAAATATCTCTGGCAGAAGAAGCAATGAACTCCTGACGTGAACGCAAGACAATTCCATCGAGAGAAAGAGTTACGAAGAGATTTTAAAAAATGGGGAGAGAGAGAGAGAGAGGGGGGGGAGAGAGAGAGAGAGAGAGAGAGAGAGAGAGAGAGAGAGAAAGAAAGAAACAGAGAGAGACAGAGACAGAGAGAGACAGAGAGAGAGAGACAGACAGACAGAGAGAGACAGACAGACAGACAGACAGAGAGAGAGAAAGAGACAGAGACAGAGAGGCAGAGACAGAGAAAGAGAGAGAGACAGAAAAAAAACTCTCTGACAGAAGACGCAATCAAGGCCTGACGTGAACGCAAGACAATTCCATCGAGAGAAAGAGTTACGAAGAGATAAGAAAAACAAAAAGGGGGGGGGGGGGAGTGGAAGAGAGAGGGAAAAATGATCGACGAGTGAGAGAACGGACCAAGCCTGTTGGCTCACTGAGTCAAGACTGCTGTTGTCTCAAGATTTCTATGAGATGTAAAGAATTTAACGGGACCTCGCCCATTGGCGAGACCGAAACAAGACTCTTTCACTTGTTTGGATGCTTGGAGTTCGAGTTTGGGTTTGGCTTTTGCGGAAATGTCGGCACGACAACAGCCACTTTCACGGCCTATTTTGTTTGGGCATTCTAATCATGTTTGATATTCAGAGCTTCTCGATTTCACACACAGAATTGGACAGTTCCGTGTTAGTTATAGAATGTTGTGACAAGTAAGTACGTCTCCCAAGTTTTTTTGCGCTAGGGGTACGTATCCTAAAGCTTTTTGTGATTCCAGAGCTACGTGAGCTCCACCCGAAATGCTCCTCTGTAACAGCCTTCATTAATTATTTTCAATTATTCTTTCATATTTTCTTTTTGTTTTCCTCCACCTTTTTTTTTGTTGAAAGGGTAAGGGGCAAGGTAAGGGTTGAAAGGGTATAGGGGGCGGGGGGGGGGGGTTAGAGATTCGATAAGGTTTAGGGTTGAGGATAAGGACGGGATTAGGGATAGTGCGTATAGGTACGCGCCCCTAGCGCAAAAGGCTTTAGGGTGGGGATGTGTACGTACTTATGATTACGTAATTATATTACATTGATAAAATTCTCAAAATTTTTGTATTATATATCTGATGCGCCGGCCAAGACTGTCTTAAGTCTGCTGACGGAAAGAGACAACGTGGACTGAATAAAACACACGCAAAAAAACAACAACAACAACAAATATTAACAGACTTGATTTAGTGAGCCAGCAGTCTGAAGCCGTCTTGCACAAAAATTGTGAGTGAATCAAGAGGGTCATTATGTGTATAGAGAGGTTTCACTATTGGTCGATTTGCACTGCGGGACACGGGGGGCTCTGCGGAACCACTGTTAGCATGGAGCAGTAAACAATACCCGTTTGCGCATTTCCGCGGGGCGTAAGAGCTTACAAACGATTGTAAATAGTTTCAATCAGCCCAAAAATATGAACAAACCACAGTAAATAGACATGCACACTATCTTTGGTGAAGACGGTCTCTTTCAATTCTCTAATTTCTTCTTGTTTACCGCAGTGACCTAGTTTCGCGATTTAGCGGAAGCGGAGATTTCTCTCTAAATACATAGCCTGCTCTCTGGTGAATCTGACATAACCAGGCTGAAGATGGAATTTTTATACCTCTTTAACAAATCAAGATATAAAATATTTCCAGGATGATTTCATGCAAAATATTTTCACTGAATGCAGAAAAATGACTTATCGTTCATACTGTAAGTAAATTTTAATTTCCGTCGAAAATTATTCCCCCTTTTGAAAAGGTTTTCTCCGGAGCCCGAATTCGCCAGATCCACTCACAAAATCTACACACATGTCAACGCCGTAGGAAACCTTGCATCAAAATACCGGCAGCCCCCCCATGCCCCCTGGGGAGGGAGGGGGGGGGGCGGACAAGATAAACACTGGTTTATAACGCGGGTTTACTTTCATGTCTTATCTGAACATTGACGCCGTGAACTTCCTCGGGTGAAACTTGACACGATATTACAACTCAACGCTCGGATGGAGAGAGGGGCGGGGGTGAGGAGAACATGATGTTGTATCGAGGCGTTCTCGTGTTATATCATATTTACTGCAGGATAAATTACCTTCCTTTACGACCAACTTTCGTTTGTACCTGAGGGCCATAAAAATGAAAAAGTACGAACCTGTAGAGATCTAGCCATGTCCTACTAATGCATTGCGTGGAGTTGGCAGGCACGTTTCAGGGCGTGTAAAATCTTAATTTGTGTTTCCAACTCTACTGCACGCATTTTGGGCTTTTTCAACAACATAATCACTGGACATTAAGTCATGATCTGGGTCTCTAGGATTCTACAGCAAAAGGACGCCATCCTTAGTTTGTAATAATCATTGTCAGCATTGTATTAAATGGAATATAACTTTCCTATCCGCGAAGTATTATACAAGGCTTGAGATATTTGTCTCTTTGGCATCTCATGCCTAGACATTTACACCTGAAATGCCATGCAGTGCCTGAAAGAGACCATTTTATACCCAAGGCAATATGGAACTTAAAGTATCATGACACAATACTCCGACATTTCTACCCACTGGTTTCTAACATACATCAGTCCTTATCTGTGAGTCCACGCACTTTATTTACCTATCGCCACGTATTTTTCAACGCGCAGATGACACGAACGAATGGCGATGGACATAGAAATAAAAACTGCAATTTTCTGTAGTGTAAACACTTGGTTACATCTCGCGACCTTTGTTCTTGCATGTTCAAACTCCACTTTTTGCACAGCTAAGAAATTCCACGTTAAGCTTTTGCAGCCTTAACTAATACGATAAGATCTTAGAGTAAATCAGAACTGTGACACAGCTTGATAAGTGCCACAACGCATTTTAAAAACAGATGTCAAAGTGTGCATTTGCTATACCTCTCCTACATACCAAAAAATCTCCATTTTTTTTTTTTTTTAGAAAATGGAGATAGAACAAACTTGAACTAAGGTGGCGCTCGGAGCCACACACGGTCAGTTTAAAACAACAACTTCAGTAATCTTCCATCACTGAGACATTGAGGCAATTTGCTCACATTTTTCCACCCACTGAGATCATCCATGTGGCAACTAACTTCTATTGCGTGTCTAGATCAGAACATCCAAGCAGTTGCCCTTGCCCCATTGCACGGCAGTGTTGATACGGTTTAGCTTTCGACATCTTCCGGTGACAGTCAGCTGACACTGGGTAATCCTCACATGTAGACATTCTTCCATACACCTCGGGGCTCTGGGAAACACTAAACTCATCTCATCACTTGACAGTTTTGTATGTCATGGGTCATCTTTTCTCGTTACTGCATGAGACGAAGTAAACTTTGGTGCCCTTTGGTGACAGGCAGTTACTACACGTACTGAACAGATGTATACACACGCAGTGTCCGGATCTGGTGTGTACAAGCAGCAACAATGGCCAAAAGCTTGTTAGTGGTATCTGCTCCGCTCCGCTCGTCTACGGAAAATGACGTACGAAAATGTAAAACACTCTTTGCCTCTATAGCAGCGAGGAGCGGAGCAGAACGGGTGCTGTGGACGTAAGAGTAATACAGAGGCAAAGAGTGTTTTTCATACGTCATTTTCCGTAAAATAGCGGAGCGGAGCAGATGCTTGTGGACAAGAGCACTTGTCGGAGCCGAACATTTTGACACGTCAGTTTCGCCAAAGACACAGCCGAGATCTCGCAGACACATCATTGACATTGAAAACAAAGAAGGCCAGCAGTCACCAACCTTAGAAAGATCAGCTCCGTACTATAAACAACTCAACTGAATGTTTTTACAAATAGCCATTCTAGTCGAAAGAAAAAGAAGAACAGTAAAGAGAAAGCCAAGATAAAAAAATAAAACAAGACGAAACAACAAAAACAACAACAAACAATACAGCTGAGCACTAAGATCAGCGAGTATATTCCATACTGTCTTCTGTGCAATTCAGTTTAACCCAGGACTGTTATTTTTATGGTGGGGCACAAGAAATAGATGAAGTTTTCTATTGTCATTAAGTGCACAAAAAGCACTTTTTGCTCAGTATCTCACTTGCGGCTTTTTGTGACTTCCATCAGTCCATGGAGCTGTATCGTCATTTTAATTTGACAGGAAACTCTAATAATAAATATAGCAAATATCATTATAACCTTGCCCCGGGCAAAATTGAAATTAATAGATTAAAAAATGTATCCATATCACCCCCCCCCCCCCCAACCAGCAACAACAAAATTTATTATTCATTAATATATTATTATTAATAGATATTCAAATATTCTTTGAGTTATGATAATGTGATGTGAGTTGTGAACTGTTGTGAGTTGTGAACAGCGCCTAACAGGCTGCGTTACAATTTGCTCTGAGATAGAGAGAGGCAGAGAAAGAGAGAGGGTGAGCGAGACAGGGAGAGAGAAGGAAGCAGTGTAGTGTGTTGAGCGTTTCGCCAGCGCTCCATTCTGCTCTGTGGTTGACATGTAGCTTCTGTAAAGCGCAGAGAGCATTTTTAAAAAAAATGGATATGCGCTATATAAATGCCATCCATTATTATTATTATAACCATCCTAGGATTCACAGAAGGACTTAATTAAGATCGGTTCCCCTTTCTCATCACCACCATCACAGCTTATCATTCACATAAGGACGTAAGTCACCCATTATTTCATAACAAAACCATCACAGCTGGAATTCACACAAGGACGTAAGTCCGGAAATTCCTCCCCGCCCACACGCCAACATTAAAACATTTCTCGCCAAACAAGTACAGCAATCAGAACAAAATAAGCACACTCGTTTCATTTTTCTTTCCCACCCCCGGGGGGAGAAATCTCAACGCTAAACACGATATCATTCCCTTCCGTCATGTTGGAGTGAAACGCAAACACCAGTCGCCCGAGGTGTTAATCTCTGTCTGGATTGCAACGTAAACATACGCCTGTCTTCAAATTAAAGAAAGAAGGAAATTAAATAAAAAGCAATTTCAGCAGATTACTTTTTTGACAAAGTGAAAGAGCCCAAGGTGAGAATGAAGGTAAAGGTGACACCCAGGTAATTTGGTGGCAAACGCCGGACAGACACGTAAATTTGTAAAGTTTTTATGTGTAAAAGTAGGTTTTCTTACACTGAAGATGTCACATAATTAATGGTGGTTTCTCTTTCACGGGGTCCTCTTTCAGGATTTAAAGAGCATGGCAAACTGTTGGTAATTAGTTATGAATACACCTCCCTCCCTCCCTCCCCCAACCCCCCTCTTCTTTCTCTCTTTCCTCTCTCTCTTTTTATATCTCTCTCTCTGCCCTTAGCATCTTCTTTCATCTCCACCCCTCCCTCTCTCGGGTACTTTGAGAGGGGAAAAGGAGGAAATCTGTGGAGATGCCAAATAAATAGTGGTTTCACTTTCAGTAGGTTTTCTTTCATGATTTAATGGACGTGCAATTATGTATATCCCCCCCCCCCCCCCCGGGTCGGAAATAAAATGATCACAATTATTTTCCACGAAGATACTGAGGGTGGGGAAAGGGGGGGGGGGAATACAGATGAAAATCAGACTTTTCAAAAGTTCGCGTCTTACAATGATAACTCACCAGAGGTGCCTTGGGGAATACAGCTTTGAAAGCTCAGTAACACTGCATAACCTGCATTCAATCTGCCTGCTTGTTTGAGGATCCCTGTTTTTCATCACTAAAGCTCCACTCGGCGTTTTCTGATGGGTCTATTGACATACATGTTCAGTTTCTCATTTTATTTACCGATACTAGTGCAATTAAAATATAATATCTACACAGTGATCGAACATACTATTCCCTACACCCCCGCAGCACAATCTGAGTGTATTTTACGGATGGGCCCTTGCATGACAAAGGCGATCTATCAGATAAGAAACGCCCCCCCCCCCCCCCCAATAACCCCACCACTTTTCTTTTCATGGTTCTTATTTCAGAGCTTCATTCATTCAGCGAATCACCCGGGTGTAGATAGATTTGAGATTGGCAACCCGGGTCACACTTGCCACGAAGTATGCCAGGCATGTGGCTTGTCACCCTTGCCAGAAGAGAATGGGGTGACGAAATACACATTGCCCTGCCCCCCTGCAGATGGGCTGAAGGATTACGCAAGGGAAAATTTACCGCTCGGTGTGGTGTCTCAGGGTGACGGGATCAAATATCCCATGAATGCATTATAAATAATTATTTTGCATGTACGTAAACGCTTCAGCAGAACAGCACAAGGCGGCTGGCAGATATACGTGTTTTGCATAATGTTCTCATTCACCGCTATATGGAGTCTTTCTTACTTTCAAATCAATCATTATTATATTTACTTAGTTTCAAAACTGCAGACATGACATGGGGATTTCAGGGATAATGATCCCCCGGACCTACGACACAATATCCCCGCTGTTCATAAATATGGTACGTGTCGGACTACAAAGAGGTCAACACCTGCATCTCTGGGCAATAACAGCGATAATGACAACGATAACAATACAATGCTGTAACAACGATAGTTCATTTCGTATATCACAACAACAACATTATTCATGAAGTTATCTATTTAGTCTGTCACCTCCTGTCTTCCTTGGTTATCTGTTTGGAGGGCAGGGATATTTGATATGTGAATAAAATACTCTGTTTGGTGTGCATTAAACACTGCCTTACCTCTAACTAGTCTTATTGTAATAGGCGGAAAGAGAGAGAAAGAGAGAGAGAGGGAGAGAAAGAAAGAGAGAGAGAAAGAGAAAGAAAGAGAGAGAGAGAAAGAGAAAGAGAGAGAGAGAGAAGAGAGAGACAGAAAGACAGAGAGAGAAAGAGAGAGAGAAAGAGAAAGAGAGAGAAGAGAAAGAGAGAGAGAAAGAGAAAAAGGGAAAAAGAGAGAGAAAGAGAAAGACAAACAGACAGACAATGAAATAGATACATAATACACACAGAAACCGAGTGAGTGACAGACAGTGTGTGAGGACATGAACGACACAAGCGAAAAGATACATGTACAAGGAAAACAAGAAAGAAAGATAGACAGAAAGACACCGCAAGACAGAGTGAATAAAGAAAGGAATGAGAAAACACCCCAGTGACAGTAGAAGAAGAAGAAGGAGGAAAGAACGTAAAAAGAAAAGGATGACAGGAGACTGCCCAGACAAGCGGACACACGAACAGACAGTGAGACAGACACACGTAATCAAAACGTTGACGACCATCAGGAAAAGTACCAGGAGACATTCCCCAGACTTTGTCATTTCCCACAAGAATTTGCCCGGGCCCACACAAACCACAAACACCGCCATTTTTCTTATGCCTCAGTGGGAAAAAGGGAAAAGTTTAACTGGGTGTGAAATGGGCACAGAAAGGAAACAAAACAAACGAATGGAAAAAAAACCCGGATGGTCAAGTCAGCTATACGGATAAACACTGTCATTAATCACAGAGAACTGACTTGAGGGGAAAGTAAGTACTGGAAAACGATAGAAAGAAAAAAGACAGAAAGAAAGAATGAAAGAAAGAACGAACGAAAGAAAGAAAACTGTCCTTTTCGTTCAGTGAACAAATCAGTAAACACTTTTTACTGTCGCTTTCTTATTAAATTACAACAGAATTCACACAAAAGAAGACTTGAAATGACTACACTGGTTATTTGTGATTGAAGTCATAATAAGACACATGGCCCTGTGAGTTTTTCGTCCTTATCGGAGAAGACGAGACGCTCCGCCCTACCTACCATAGGACTCAAGACAGGAATCCCCCCCCCCCCCCCAAAATATTTTCCAACATGCCTGCACCGATCGGGGACCGAACCCGGTACTTTCGGCATGAGAGGCGAGCACTTTGACTCTAGACCACCGTGTCCCCACACAACAAAACAAGCTGTAACTTTGGTGCCACGGCCTATTTATGTGTACGGGGTGGGGTCACAGAACTTGGCAAGGCTTGTTCAGAAAACTTACGATAAAGAGAGAGAGAGAGAGAGAGACATACGTACAGAGAGTGTAAGCGTTGTGTATGGCTGACTGGCTGGCATACTTCAAATACCAGACTGGAGTGGCGAAGGTCAAGAAATGGTAAATATTGATCTACCATCTACACAGTGTGACAAGGGTATGCAGGTATTGAAAGAGGTATGCGACAAGAAGAAGAAAAAAAAAGTGCGGGGCATTTGTAAGGCCAGAGAATACAAAAGTGGAAAAATAAATGTCAGTCTTTCTCTGCCCTTCTTTCTTTCCCTCTTTTTTCCTCTCTGTCTCTTTCATTCTTTCTCTCTCTCTCTCTCTCTCTCTCTCTTTCATTTCTTCTCTCTTCCTTCTTTCATTCCTTCTCTATCTTTCTCTTTTTTTCATTCTCTATTTCTCCTTCTCTCTCTCTCTTTCTTTCTTTCCCTTGCCCTTTTCTTTCTCTCCTCTTTATACTTACTTCCTCTCTCCTTTAGTTTTATCTCCCTCTCTTCTCTCTCTCTCTCTCTTTCTCTCCCTCTCTCTCTCTCTCTCTGTCTTTCCTTCTCTCTCACTTTCTCTTTCCCTCTCTCCCTCATTCCTTCTCACCATGTCGTCGATTCAAAATCTCCCTCCTTAAATGCGCAAACCGCCCATCACTCTAATCAGGTGCAGACAGATAAACAGACATACACCCAACAAACACAAACAGACACACAGACAGACATACACAAAACAGACACACAGACAGACATACACAAAACAGACACACAGACAGACATACACACAAACAAAAACACTGAGCCAAGAAAAACGGTTGTATGTAAATCCAGAATTCGCTGAGACAGACGCGTGAAATGGAAATGTCTGAATCTGTGGGTCCCCAACACCATGCAGGTCTCCAGTCTAATCTCACTAGGGATCACATATCGACAGCTGGACGTCAAACTGCACTATCTGACGATACTGTCTTTCTCACCAACTTACTGATGGCTATCCATAAAGTGCGTACGTAGCGTCAAACTGCATTATCTGACGATACTGTCTTTCTCACCAACTTACTGATGGCTATCCATAAAGTGCGTACGTAGCGTCAAACTGCATTATCTGACGATACTGTCTTTCTCACCAACTTACTGATGGCCATCCATAAAGTGCGTACGTAGCGTCAAACTGCACTATCTGACGATACTGTCTTTCTCATCAACTTACTGTTGGCCATCCATAAAGTGCGTAAGCTCGACTTTGGCCATTTTTTGAACCCTCACTCCCACAAATACGCTTTTCATATCCATGGCTTCAACCTCCCCACCCCGCCTCCCCCTTTCCGCCCCTTCTTCTACGAGTCTCCGTGTCTAATTACAAAGCTTTGATATTCTGATACTTAATTAGATGGCCTTTGTGTAAGGACTGTTTGACTGTTTCATTGGAAACACAGCCTGTATTTGGTGTGTTTTTTTTATTAACCTTCTAGCGCCCAAACATACACTGCGTTGTCCAAAAGTTTTGCAACTTAAAAAACCCAAACTGATTTTAAATGGTCAAAGCAGCTCCAAAATACAGATAATCTTTTTATCGGGGAAAATTATTTATTAATCAAGTAAAAAGCGATCCAAAACATAAGACGCTGGACACTTCTGAAGTGTTCCAAATGTGGAACGCTCGGTATTAGAGGATTAAACCCAAATATGGAACATTGGGCATTAGAGGCTTTAACCCTAAGACTGTCAGGAAAGAGTTACAGTGTCCCGTCAATGTCCTGTCAATGCAATGCAACTCTTCGTCTTACAAATTTTGTACTTGAGGCTGTTTTTGGATTTAGAAACCTCGACAAAGTACACATTTCTGAAGGCTGACTTAATTGGCTCTGACAGCTGAGGGATGAACAAAACTGTCATTTGTCATAAATAGTATTATGACAGTAATAGGGTTAAAGCCTTACGTATTATTTTGCTAAAAAAAACCGAAACAAAATAATAACAATAAATAAACGAAGTTTTTAATTCACTATCATAATTGAAAACTACGCACGTTTCACAGAACCCTCTGTCCCCTCCCAGGCACTTTTCATAGGTACCCAAGCTTCCCCCCCCTTTCTCCCCGCACACACACACACACACACACACACACACACACACACACACACACACACACACACACATAAACACACACTCTGAGTATAGGCACGGACTGACGGTAAAGATCGAATACCAAACGCTGTCTCGCACCAAGATAAAAAGTCTCCTGTCTGCCTCAGACTAAAACAGACAAGAGAAAGTTCTAGACCGAGATAAGGTAGAGTCAGCCATTGACAGCTCAGTGGGGGAAACTACCGCAACGTTAAGATCCACTTGTCTGTTGTAGTTGTCACTCACATCAAAGATCGATAGTTCGAAATTAACGCACATTAAATCGAAGTTTTTGGTTTGGCTTTATAAGACGCTGGATTCTGCATAATTGTTTCCTTACCGACGGCGGTGGATTCTCTCTCTCTCTCTCTTTATCCCTCTTTCTCTCTCTCTCTCTCTCCCTTTCTTTCTCTCTCTTTATAATATATCTTTCTCCCTATCTCTCATTCTCTCTCCCTTTCTCTCTCTCTCTGTATAATATATCTTTCCCTCTCTCTATCTCTCTTTCTCTCTCTCTTTCTCTCTATCTCTTTTTCTCTCTATTTCTCTCTATCTCTCTTTCTCTCTCCCTCTCTCTG
>OZ007582.1:14888672-14898772 GCA_963931925.1 Onchidella celtica
GACCACTTGGTACCGGTGATGGAATCCCGTAGCCGCCGGTACGCTGGAGCTGAGGATGTCGTGGTTGGGATGGTCTTGGCTTTCTTCCGGCAGAGGCGCCAAGTTGATGCTGGCTCTGGACATCGGGGCATGTAGAGCCTGGAAGTTGCTGCCCTGGTGAGCTGGTACAGATGATGACATAAACGTCACGTTTTCCTTGTTGGACACCAGATTATCGAAAGACGTTGATGGATGTCCGTAGAACTCACCAGAGGGTGCACCGAAAGCGGGTTGTTGACCCTGTTGGTAATGGTAGTAAGCACCGGGCGCAAAGTCCGCCGACTGAGACAAATTGTATCTTTGGGCACTGTCTAGAGAGCGCCGTTGTCTGGGTATGTTCAAGTTTTGCGAACGACCGAAACCATATCCAGGCATATCGCTGCTCTGTGACGGCCCAAAGCTGTTTTCCCGAGTGGGTATGTCAATGCTGTTTGAATGTTTCATGGAAGGTTGTGGCAGCCCTGCGCTGTGAGTTGGCTGCGGGTGGGGACTGATGGATTCATCCATTGACTGAGAATGTTGGAAGCGCGGGGGAGGGGGGTAGGGTTCCCCATGTGTTTGGATACTTCTGGTTTGGGATCTCGCAAACACTGGGCTCTGGCTACGCTGTGGGTCCCCAGGCATTGCCATATCACTCATATTCCTGACAGGGCTATTCGACTGCAGAGCTCTGGACACGAGTAACTTATGTCCAGGTGAAATAGCTCCACCTTGTTGAAGACGTGGAGAGAAGCGCTGAGCGTCTACACCGGGTGTTTGCTCCACAAGTCCCGGTGGAGCTGGGTATCCGGGTACATTCGCACCGAAGTTCGGTGGTTTCACAACGTGTGCGTAAATATCCTGTACCGGGTATTTCTCTTTCACAGGACTTGCGTAAGACCGTCTTAATCGTGCACTCGCCATGCCCATGGCGATCCGACCACGAGTTTTTGAGCCCAACTCTGCAGCTGTGGCTGAGTTCGTTCTTGGTCTCATCTCTACGTCAAACTCTTCATCCCGAGCATACTCGCGAGAGCGAGAATCAAGCATCTCCATACTGGCGCTTGTGTCCAATAAATCGATTTGACTTTTGGTGTTATCTGGAGATTGTAAATTTAACTCTGAAGACGCATGATACTGAAATCCTCCTGCTGTGTAAGATTTGGCCACATCTAAAGGATAAGAACAATCAGTGACAGACAAGGATTTTTCACCTTCAGAATAAATAGATTTCACATTTTCAGCAAAATTTTCGGACGGATTAAACATGTTTTTGTTGGCGTTTTCGTCTCCAGGGAAAGGCCAGTCGTTGTCTAACGAGTCCAGCATACTATTTTCTGAGAGAGACAAGTCTCTGTTGAGTACGGCAGCGCCACGGCGACGACTCAATTCGCCGATAAAATTGTCCGAGCTGCTGAGATCTTTAGTTAGAGTCGCCAATTTGGAAGATGGTGAAGCTTTCTGTTGCTGTTGTTGCTGTTTACCTCTGCTGATGCTAGAAAACCGTTGGGACAAATTCCAATGCCCCGCTAATTTGTCTCCGTACAATGTTTGAGAAACTTCTCGTAGTTTTGACGCTGCGGCTGAAGCATTTCGTTCTAGACTATCAGTCTCATAATTAGGATTTGTGACTTCCAAAAAATATTTTGAAGATGGCACGTCTTTATTTGTATCAGTATTGACATCCTGGCCCGAGACTTGTTGAGTTAAATATCCACTCTGTGTAGAGACAACAAACGGCCAGCTCGTGTCACCGCTCTGTGCTGTCACACCTGTAAATGTTTTGTTCCCTGTGTCCTGTGTCGGCACTGATCTAACATTTGTATCCTTCACTGAATCGCGCACAACTTCACGTTTATCTCCGCCCGCCACTTGAACAGCTTTGAAAGAAACGTTTTGTAAACTTGCCTGACTGTTGGTTACTGAAGGATGGAGATCATAGGCTTGACTGCTGGAGGTTGACGCCAGGTGACCGTCGCTGTTTGCAATCTCTGAAGGTGGACACGCCTCGTAAGATTTCAACATGGATATCTCAGCCTCACCACCACCATCGCCGCCCTCCTCACAGCGACTGCAACCACCTCGGGGGCCGACCCTCGTCTTGTCTTCCTCCAATTTGTCCTGACTGGCGGTGCTCGCGGCGACAGGGTAAGGACCCGGCGTTATGTCGATGGCAGTCGAGTTGTCGCGTTCCCCAATAAGCCCCGAGTTGAGGTTGCGTGATGTCCGCATGCCGCTGTCCCACCTCGTCCCCGGCTCTGCCTTGTCACTGCATGGCCGCGCAGTGGCGGCGCCCGGCGCACCAGTGAGTGAGGGCACGCATGGCTCGCTGTCCACCCCGCGTTTCTCACCTTTCTCTCCTCCGCTCACCTGACCGTCCTGTGAGTGAAATCCGCCTATGAAAGTTGAAGTGAGTTCAACATTACCATCAACATCAACGTCACCGCTCCTGCACGTGCTAGCAATATCACTGCCAACATCAGCGTGGCTGAAACTGTTGCTTGTTGTATTTTCTCCGTGTGCGTCACCAAATCTTGCATTAACTTCCAGGTCACCGCTGGAAAAACACAAGTCAGAATTTATTTTCTTGTCCTTATCATTTTCTGTGTGTTGTTGTTGCTGCTGCGGCTGAAGTTCCTGGCCTGCTACAGTTTTGCGATTCTCACATCCAACTCCCTTATCGTGTTGTGTGTGTAGCGGCGTGTCGCTGCCAACCATATCTCCATGATTGCCAACGCGCAGAAACTCCGTGTGTTCACCTCCCGACACCTCCAGTGAAGCCGCGGGACCAGATTGTGATAGCGAGTTTGTCCCAGTGGAATTGGTGCCAGACGTAAGCACTGTTGGTAAAACTTCAATTTCCGCGTCACCTTGAAGCGCGGGTTCGATGCGGCTCGAAGTTCGTGCACTTTCTTCCTTCTCCCACGAGCGCTGATCACAAGTAACACTGGGCTCGTGTTTGTGGCCGCTGGTGTCAGTGTGAGTAGCGAGCAACGTTTCCCGGTTAATTCCCTCTCCACCGGTCTCGGTTTCTGCCATTGACTGACAAGTGGCTTCTCTCGTTACCGATTGCGGATCGGCTGGCGCGGTGCAGATCGAGTCAGCGGAAATGTTGCTAATGGCACGGTTATTTCCCCTGTCCTCAACTCCCTTGTTCTGATTGTTGATTGGCTCGTCTCTTGCCAAAGTTATTTCATGTTCACCTCCATCACCAATCTCGTCCTCTGCCCCTCCCTGTTCACTCCACCTGGCCCCGGGTCCTGTGTTACCTACATCGGGACTTCTGATGTCACCCTGTCCCGGATGCAATTCAATGTTAACCCTAGCACGGCCGCTATCGTCCCTGCCATCTCTCCCCCCACTTGCCACTTCTCTCAGCGTATCTCTTGTTACATCTTCTTCTACATCGTCAATCATCAACAGATTTTCGCGTTCCTCCAAGCTACCCCCACCAGGACCAACAATACCAGACATGCCAATGTTGCTGAGATGTTCCCCACCGGTGACCTCACGCCCAGTAAGCCCTAAACTACTTGTGTTTGACAAATGACGTTTGGATGGATCACTCTCCCCTTCACAAACATCATTACTGGTGACCCCTGGAGGTGTTACGACTTCCCTAATGTTTCTGTCGCTCGCTTTGCCTAGGGAGAAATCTGTCTCGTTACCACATTCACCAATTTCTGAAGGTTTTACACTAACTGTGACCTGATTTCCGTCATGCGTGAGATCACCGCTGATGTTTTTGCGATTTCCATCATCTGGGTTTCTCCCCCTTGCGGAAACAGGCCTACTTTCGTCACTACGTCCGTGTCTACTGATCGAATCTACTGGAGGTTTCACACTATAGTTTTTACCATGAACACATCTAGAATGATCTACGTTGTCAGCGGGACACAGGTTCGGGCGGGGGCTGGGGATGGTGGCAATGAGTGGGGATGCTGTGGTCGGGTCGTAGGACATACCACTTTTGCCTGTGTTGTAGCCGGAGTCAGTGGTTGTGATGGTGGTGGCGAAATTTGAAGACGAAACGGTGACAGTGTTCTGTGACGGAATCAAATGAGTATCAACAAGTTTGTCCGAG
Source organism: Onchidella celtica (assembly GCA_963931925.1). Classification (NCBI taxonomy): domain Eukaryota; kingdom Metazoa; phylum Mollusca; class Gastropoda; order Systellommatophora; family Onchidiidae; genus Onchidella; species Onchidella celtica. The sequence goes on from OZ007582.1 coordinate 14,892,775, forward strand.
AAAATAATTCTTGTGTCGGAGCTCTCAGCTGATCTAGGAGTGCTCGGGTCTGGTTGAGTACGCTGGCCCCCCTCGCGAACTTTGTTTACACCATCTTCAGGTTTTTGGGCCCTCACTTCCGCTAAGCCCTCGGCCTTCCTTCGTCTACCCAATGTATCCAAAAACTGATCAGACAACGTGTTGAACGCATCTTTCCTATGTCCTGATTGACTAGAGAAATTGGCCATCCCGTCCACACTGTGACTCACGGCACTTCCTTCCTGTAATGTGGCCAGCCGCGGGGAATCACTGCACCCGTTGCTCACCTGGGGTTCCCGCGAGAGTTTACTCAAGTCTAGACTCAGCCGGTTCTCACTCCGCCTCCCACGACGATGAACAACGTTCCGGCCGGTTTCCAATTGCATGCAACTCGTGGACACGAAAGTTGCCATTTCCGATGACGGGGAAGAACGAGCCACGGGATTGTCTAAGGAAATGCGTCTTCTAAATGCTGTTACAGGATCAGAAACACGATTTGTACCCCCGGCTTGTCTATTAACATTTTGAGCAAATTGTTGCTGATGGCTGCCTTGGTGTTGATGAAGCTGCGACGATGAAGATGTATCTTTATTATGCGGTTGAAAGACTGAGGAAGTAGCACGAGATGATGATGATGACAAGGAAGGAGATGAGGATGCCGTAGAGACAGACGATAAAATTCTGCTTAGATCTAATTCTGACGTGTTGGGTTCTTGGAATGAGGCAGGATCTTGCAGAAAGTCACTTGGTGGCCTCGAGTCGGCTCGGGTCGTGACAGTCGAGGGAACGTTGACCGTTTCCCCCGTGGTGACAGGCGCACGAGCTGACAGCGAGGGCGTGACGGGTCGGTCTGGTGACAGTACTCGGGACGTCAACGAGCGGGATGATGACCTCTGCACGACAGTCACACCAGGAGATTTGTAATCGTCACTTCTGGTCTCGAGCGGGAGCACACGTGATGTATTCCTGTCACTTCCATGACTAGCTGGATTCATACTGTGGGAATGTTCTACATGAGGCGGAATGTCTCTCCTTGCCTCAACCGTGTATTCACCTGGATCACTTCCCATTTTCTTGTGTTCACTCCATGTAGCTGGCACATTTTCCTGCCTCATTCGACGTTTTGGTGACTCCTGTAAAACTGGAATGGCTGAGAAATCGACATTTTGTCCATGGCTGTCACTGGTTGGACTCAGATCTCGTGGGGAATCTTTGAACAGTTCTTTTCGACACGGCGGCTCTTTCTTGTTGTCTCTTTTCTTATCCGCCACCGAGGCCATGGGCGCTTCTGGAAGCCTGACCCAGGGGTCATCCCATGACAACCGTTTCTGGTGCTGGCTCGGCTCAGAGTTCATTCTCCCAATACCTAGAAACTGATGCCGCCTTTCTGTAATGTCTGAAAGCGTTGCGGATCTCTCGCTTTGATCATCAAAATGCCGCGACACAGTTTCACCTTCCACTATGACGTCACCCCTTCTGTTTCTCGGCCAATTATCCCTTCCATGGCTACGACGTCCTAGCTCCCCATCATCAACTGTTACACCTGCCGCCGTGCCAGTGTTAGGCCTCCTGCCAAGACGAGTTTTCTCCTGCATGGAGGGACTCCGGCCTCGTGTGCCATCGTCCAGTGATGCACTTTTCATTGCAGCATTAGCCGACACCATCTGAGCTTTCCTGCGACTGCTCACACCATGGAATGACCAGCTCCGGGCACGAGTGTCTGCGCTGTGTGAATCCCGCACGGCCCCAGGGGGCCCTGTTGCATGCTTGTTGCCCATTCTTGTCCCTCAGGTCCTCCTCGGAGTCTCAAAGGCTCAGGAATAAAGCCAGGGGATTTGCTCAGACCCCGAGTACGTTGAGCCTTTACTGATGCTCATCTTTACTCGAAACAGGACATCCGTCAAACATTGAGGCCAAGATCGAGGGTGAAAGGAAATGACTGTCTTTTTTTTATTGGACACGGAGAGAACTGGACAATGTTTCGTGCCTTGAAATTTCTCCCCTTCCTTAAGCCATGTGCTGTAAAGTCCCACAGGGAACGGGGACTCCAGCACTGAATAAAAAGAGGTTGGCAAATCCGCTCCTCACGCACAGCGTCTCACAGCCCACTGGGCTTGGCAAGAAGAGAGTTAATCATTGTCCCAGGAGATTTCCGCTCAATACGGAAGAGTTAAAGTGACGAGGCTAATCAAATACTTGCTAATTTCTCCTGCCCCTTGTTCTAGTACAAGAAAGTGTCATTGGGGATCTGGCTAAAAGTTTTTAGTTAATGTGACTGGTACATATTTCAAACTAGAGGGAAGAAAAGCACATAAAATGAAACAAACTACTCACTTCCAGCACACTGTTTCCTATGTGATAGCACAGAACATAATTCGTTACTTGGCAAATAGCACATCAAATAACTATATCACTTCACTCATATACGGTACCACACATTAGTATCAGATTCACTGTCAAGACATTTTGTACCACAAATAGACAAAATCAACCGGACGTCCACAAAGAGACCAAAAAACCACAATATTGAAAATCCAATGAACAGTAAAATTCCGTTCCTGACACTTCTCCAAAACAAAATACGCCACTTAAGTACTGATGGATGGAAAAATCTTTTTCAATTGAACCCTAAGTAATAATCTGATTTTTCTTTTTTTTAAAAAAACAAGGCACAGTATCCATACTGAAGCATTGAACTTCCACACAACATTATGACAAATCCTAACGAGTCCAGTAACAATAACAGTATCTCAATCCATGCCCCAACTCGGCCTAAAACCACCAACTTCGGAGTGATGGTCCACTCAACATTTCACCAACATAGGATACACAAAGAAAAATGACCAACTGACCACAGCAAAGAAGAGCTATCAAAATATGACCGCGGGGAAAACATCTCTGTTCTATCGAGTATGCCAGAAGTTAGAAAGCACCAGAAATTTTGCCTGGCGACTGATTAAGATTTGCACATGTCATGTTGACCAACTAAACAAAAATACATTTTGCAGATCCAATCAAAACAATTTCAAACGCCTAAATTCTTGGACTTAACTTATTCTGTGCCAATCATCTGTAATATATAGGTCAAATGAGCTGACAGGGCTGGGATGGAATAGCCTTGTTTTGTTGCCCAGGTTCTGTTAGTTAAACTTTTATAGTTTGTCTATAAACAGGAATATTATACCAGCAGAGTATTAGTCATTAGTCAATAGTACCCCAAAAATGATATGCAACAGCCGTAGAATGGCTTGGCACACAATGCAAACCCCTTTGGCACTGAATGAGTTAATGGACTTGTAAAAATTTTCAAAAACACACAACCTATAAAACACTTGGTGTCTCATCTCTTCTCGACCAACTTTGCCACTGACTGTAGACAGATGTCTGATCATAATCAAGGTTATTGTTAATAAATACATGACACCCAAAGATTAGTGTCGACTCCAGGCTGGAGAGCAAAGTGACGCAAAATCGAAGATATAATAACAACTATGGGTCCGTTATCGTAATGATAATACTGCTCCAGATAAAATCAATGCTCGGGTGTCTAGACAGCGAGACAACTAAGACAGACAGATCTACCTCGTAACAACAGATTTATTACCGGTATCTGTCGCCGACGTTGTGTAATTGGGTAATGTGTCACACAAAGTATCGTGGAGGGAGAAAGGGTGGGGATGGGGGTGGGGGGGGGGCGAGTAGCTAGATGTCATGAACTATCAACCAATACATTCTGTGGCAGTGCTGAGGGGGGAGGGGAGGGTATCATGAACACCACATTCTCCGGCAGTATTGAAGGGAGGGGGTAGCAGGGGTAGGTATCATGAACTATCGACCAATACATTCTCTGGCAGCTGAGGGGCGGCATGGTAGGTATCATGAACTATCGACCAATACATTCTCTGGCAGCTGAGGGGCGGCATGGTAGGTATCATGAACTATCGACCAATACATTCTCTGGCAGCTGAGGGGCGGCATGGTAGGTATCATGAACTATCGACCAATACATTCTCTGGCAGCTGAGGGGCGGCATGGTAGGTATCATGAACTATCGACCAATACATTCTCTGGCAGCTGAGGGGCGGCATGGTAGGTATCATGAACTATCGACCAATACATTCTCTGGCAGCTGAGGGGCGGCATGGTAGGTATCATGAACTATCGACCAATACATTCTCTGGCAGCTGAGGGGCGGCATGGTAGGTATCATGAACTATCGACCAATACATTCTCTGGCAGCTGAGGGGCGGCATGGTAGGTATCATGAACTATCGACCAATACATTCTCTGGCAGCTGAGGGGCGGCATGGTAGGTATCATGAACTATCGACCAATACATTCTCTGGCAGCTGAGGGGCGGCATGGTAGGTATCATGAACTATCGACCAATACATTCTCTGGCAGCTGAGGGGCGGCATGGTAGGTATCATGAACTATCGACCAATACATTCTCTGGCAGCTGAGGGGCGGCATGGTAGGTATCATGAACTATCAACCAGCACGGTCTGTAGCAGTGCCCAGCACGCACGCACGCACGCACGCACGCACACACACACACACACACACACACACACACAGCCGTAGCCCAATATAAGTTACATCCGCCGCACAGACAGTGAAACCACTTATCTGTACAAGTAATTGGTTGACGATCTTTCACTGCAACAGCAACAACAACAACAAGAAAACCAACCACACTTCCTGTCTCCTACAGCAACCACAACTCCACTCCACCTCGCACGGAATGTCAAGAATGCCCTACCTCCCCTACAAACTCTACCGGCTCCAAAGTCTATGGACAACACAACGTCTAATTGTCAAAGACACACATAAATAAAATACTTCGATCACTCTGAGATCACTAAATGTTTTTCCCCCATCCATTCCCGCCCGCCAGTGCTACATTCAGCGTAAACCTCGGCGGTGGTATGACGAAAAACAGTATATTGCAAAAAAAACAACAACAACAAACAACAAAACTTTACAGTAATTACAGGAGCAACAGAAACTACGAGTGGTACAGACCTATGAGAGGTGGGACACATTTCATTTTATGACAACAACAACGACGACAACAACTACAACAACCAATGTTAAGGGGTGAATCTGACATAGCGTGACCTTAGCTCCTGTTTGTTCTACCTCCATTTTCTGAAAACAGTAGAGATCTTTTAGTAAGTAGAACAGGTATAACAAAATAATGCACACTCTGACACTTGTTTAAAATGCGTTGTGGCACTTATCAAGCTGTTTCATAGTTCCCATTTACTCTAATTCCTTTCTATAATTATTAAAGCTGCAAACATTACATTTTACCGTGGAATTTCTTAGTTGTGCAAAAAGTGGAGTTGGAACCCCCAACAACTAAAGTCGCAATCGATTGGCGCATTTACAGTCTTTTTCCGTAGCATGGCAGAACTGTTAGACACAAGCAGATAAATGTTTAAACGGAACATTTTTCTTTCTTTTTCATCCTTCTTATCTTATCTCGCGTCCTCTGCCTAACTCCTTTGTCAACTAAGAATGGTGTAATTCATATTATCATGATTAATTGGGTAATGAAAGTGACGGTCGGCAATCCTTCACCAATTATGAATGCTTTACAATTATTATGCACACTCCCTCTTCCACCCCCCACCCCAACCCCCGCCCCTCTGCCCTTGCTTTTCTTTTCACAGAAACCCTGTACATGGCGAAAATGATTAATGCATACACACAAAAAGTGCAAAAATGTACATGCCATAATATGTAACTTCACAATAACTTCATGGTGAATGGAGATTAAGAATACCATAGAATTTGACAGTCAAGATCTTGAGTTTCTATCTGTAATGTCTGCTGTTCTCTCTCTCTCTCTCTCTCTCCCTCTCTTTCACTCACTTTCTCTCTCTCTCTTTTCCCTCTTCCTCTCTCTTTCACTGTTTCTCCTTCTCTTTCTTTGTCTCCCCCTCCCTCTCTCTGTCTCTTCTTTCTTTCTCGT
>OZ007582.1:14898972-15003972 GCA_963931925.1 Onchidella celtica
ACAGGTAGACAGATGGGTGGAAAGACATATAAACAGAGACGGGCAAGGCACAGATTAACAGGGGGCAAGTAATTAGATAGATAGATAGATAGATAGAGAGATAGACAGACAGACAGACAGACAGACAGACAGACAGACAGACAGACAGATAGATAGATAGATAGATAGATAGATAGATAGACAGATAGATAGATAGATAGATAGATAGATAGATAGATAGATAGACAGACAAACGTACGGAAGAATGGACAGACAGACAGAAGACAGACAAGACAGATAGATAGATAGATAGATAGATACCATAACCCACCAACCAGTCCAATATCCCCAAGTTACCGACCATGTACGTAGTTTTCCCCCTGATGTTTGTGTGTGTGTAAGTGTGTGTAGCTGCACGTGTGTGTGTGTGTGTGTGTGCGCGTGTGTTGCTCCGTTAGCCAAGAACACGTGAGATAATGAATTGCAAATACACACAAGTTCTGCCGGTTGCCAAACACACCCCGGGTACACCACATCTGGCTTCTCTCTCGCCATGCACGGCAACAGTTTCAAACGGTTTCTCCAGTGTGACGTAAACTGGTGTTGTTTATAAACGTCGTATCTGTTTGTTTTCTTTTTTCTCCTTTAAATTTTCTTTGTATCCCCATTCTCGTCCCCTGCGCCCCCCCCCCTCCGACAGACAGACAAATAGACAGATAGATAGACAGACAGCCAGACAGATCTCCTCATTATGGGATACTCTGCTGTTTAGCCTAAGGACCCTCTGGTTGATTTTCACCCGAGACACAGAATACCGAGACGGACCATCCTTTCTTTCACTATATATTATGTCCACAACTTGCGCGCGTATAAACACGGTGAGTACTACTCGCAGAGCTCTGTGGTACCAGTCTTTTTTCTTTCAATTGTGAAAGGGTTGTAGTGTGAATTGTTGCACTGTTGACACGGATGATACGCGCGCAAAGTCGACGGACGCAATCTGGCGAATTGAACCGTCTCGGTATCTGGTGTCTCGGTTTTGACTGGTTACTGGAAACACTGAGTTTCAACAAGAACTAGTAGGATCTCAATGACACACAATGCGGTGACGTCAGCGTCAAACTGGTCTGCCGATGGAAATTGGCTAGTGCGCGACGGGCTCAAAGATGTGTAATCGATTGGAAGGAAGGAAGGATAATATATATATAAAAAACAGGACAATACGCATATGAGTGGGCTCGCGTTTGCTTGGAACTAAGCTCTGGACTTGGATGGGAGTATGAATTTTTAAAGATGCACGGATGTATGGGAGAGGAGTGGGAGATGGGAGAAGAGAGAGAGAGAGAGAGAGAAAGGAAAAATGAGAGAGGAAAGAGTTTCTTGAGGAAAAAGAGTAAAGCAGAAATGAGAAAATGAATTGGTGTGTGTGTGTGTGTGTGTGTGAGAGAGAGAGAGAGAGAGAGAGAGAGAGTGAGAGAGAGAGAGGGGAAGAAGGGATGTGAAGAGGGAAGGAAGAGGGGGTTCAGAGAGAGATAGGGGGACAGAGAGAAAGAGACAAAAAGGGAGTGAGAGACGAAGAAAGACGGAGAACAATAGAGAGGCACAAAGGCAGAGAGAAAGAAAGAGGGAAAAAGACAACAGAAAGAAGATAGAGATCCACGGAGAGTGGCGGAGGGGGAGGGGGGTAAGAGGGGGGGGGGAATAAGAGAAATAGCCAGAGAGTATGAAAAAGAGAGAAAAAGACACAGATACGGATACAGAAGAGAGGGAGAGAAAGTGGTAGACCATGTGTAAGAAATGAACGAGGCAACGAGAGAGAAAAAGATGGAAGGAATGATGGTAGAATACCGATAAAAAGAAGTAGATGTGCACGGGCACTTTGCTCATCCCGAAAAGAACGACGAGACGCCGTGAGTGAGAGAAGGAAATGGTGAAGGGCAAAATAGAATGAAAAGAAGAATGTATGCACCGGGTGAAAAATGAGACAGCTCGCGCTAACGTACGCTGGATCAACAGGTACGAATCGATATTGAAAATCTTTTCTCTCTAGTTTTTTTCATTGTTTTGTTCTGTTTTTGCCATTCGCGGTCGGGGTCTTCTTGTGTGGGTGATGGGACAGACAGAGGAATGGAGAAATGGGAAATGGGAAATGGGTAGAAGTATGGGAGAATGGAGAAACCAAGCGGTGGGTAAGGCGCAAATCATGTTTAGATGGATGGATGGACAGCCGGACGGACAGACAGATAAAGAGATTGAGAGATAGATGGACGCATGGATGGATGGGTGAGTAGGTGGGTGGATGGACAGACGGACGGGCGGGCGGGCGGGCGGGCGGACGGACGGACGGACGGACGGACGGACGGACGGACAGACAGACAGACAGACAGATAGATAGATAGATAGATAGATAGATAGATAGATAGATAGATAGATAGATAGATAGATAGATAGATAGATAAACTGAACACCCGCTCTGCTTCCACCTGCCATATTTTGCATGTACCCGCACGTGAACAGTTAAATACCCGCTTGGGGTGAATTTTGATGAGCTGGAGAATCGCGTGCAGTGAGCCCCATCTAGCTGGGGGCGGGCTCCTGGTAATGACATGAATTCGGGGGGGGGGGGCCTGAGAGTGGACAATGATAGACCCAGGGAGATCTGGGCGGGGACAGGGGGTGGAATGATAGGCTGGAGGGAAGAACCGCTTGGCTTGCTCGTGTGTGTGAGGATGGAGAGAGAAAGGGAGGCAAGAGAGAAAGGAGGAAGTAGAGGGAGGAGATGGGAGACAGGAGGATGGGCAGGTAATGGATTGATCACTAGAGAGAAATGGAGAGAACTTAGATTTTGATGACAATCTATTCATTGTTTGACTGAAGTAATGCAAACGTTATAGGCCAATGTCAAAGAAAAGGCGAGAGAGAGAGAGAGAGAGAGAGAGAGAGAGAGAGAGAGAGAGAGAGAGAGAGAGAGAGAGAGAGATAGAGAGAGAGAGAGAGAGAGGGGGGGAGAGAGAGAGACAGACAGACAGACAGACAGAGAAACAGAGAGGGGGTAGAAAGAGGAGAGGCAGTGAGAGAAGAGGGAGAGTGAAAGAGCGAAAAAGACACAGACAGAGTGAGAGACAGACACGGTGAGAGAGACAGCGCGACAGGGAGAGAGAGGAAAAGAGAGAAAGACATGGAAGAAGAAGACAGAGAGAAAGAAAGAGAGAGGGAGAGGGTGCAATGAAAAGGTGTGTATACATAAACTACAGTTGGTGATGAAGAAAATGATCAAAACAGACAGAAAGTATCAGCTGAACCCTCACAGAACTCAAGTCATACAACATCTCTTGTGTCCTCGACCACACGCTCGTGTAATGTTTTTGCTTCCATCCACTCGTCACTCGTGTAAACACTTCACATCAACATAAACATCAACCATCCTCTCCTCCCCACCCCCAACTGCCAACTTCGCTGGTCTCAAGTGATGTACATATTTCTGTCACGACATGCTCCATGTGAAACTCATGTATCTATTCTCTTTCTCTCAGGGAGAAACCCAGGCATCTTCTAATCAGTACCAAGCCCTCAGAGTCATGTAGCAAGACTGCTTTGACTCCTAGTGCAAAAGGTGAATACCACATCTGATTCAGTAGAGCACGGCTCCCCACTGAATTCAGTTCCGACTCAGTTCAAAATACAGCTTAAATACATGCTAAATCCTCTACAACACATTCAATATTTCATTCAACAAGAAGAAATTAGCTCCATAACACACAGCCATTTGGCCGACCCGAGTTCTTATTTGTTCCAACTCCACTTTTTGCACAACTGAGAAATTCAACGTTGAACGTTTGCGACTGTAGTATTATGATAAGAAGTTAGAGTAACTCGAAACTGAAACAGTTTGGTAAGTGTCACAGCGCATTTTAAACAAGTGTCAATTTGTGCACTTGTTTTATCTCTTGTACAGACTAAAAGATCTCCAGTTCAGAAAATGGAATCCGAACGAACAACAAGAAGATAGCTCTATAACACATAAAAATATACACATTTTATTGACAATAAACTTTCTTCATTGAAATTTAAGACCCTTTTCAATACAATGATAGAATAATAATTATATCTATATCAGAGGCGAAACTTTATCTCGGTCAGGACATCGAAAAGAAAATACCATTGACAAACACAGAGATATTCTGTGGACACTGCAATGAGGGGGATTCGAATTCAGGACATTTCACATTCGGGTCAAGCTCTCTAACCACTGGTCCACCGCATCTGCCTTCCAAACACAAAACAAGGCCTTTAGAACGCACGACGGCACGCATGACAAAATCTTCACAACATAAGACAATATTTACAATTATCATGTTTTTCACCTGCAGTATGTCACACCTCGCTCGGCTTGTCAGACCACGGACCAGGCTGAGAGGCAAACAAACACCTGCAGTATGTCACACCTCGCTCGGCTTGTCAGACCACGGACCAGGCTGAGAGGCAAACAAACACTTGCAGTATGTCACACCTCGCTCGGCTTGTCAGACCACGGACCAGGCTGAGAGGCAAACAAACACCTGCAGTATGTCACACCTCGCTCGGCTTGTCAGACCACGGACCAGGCTGAGAGGCAAACAAACACCTGCAGTATGTCACACCTCGCTCGGCTTGTCAGACCACGGACCAGGCTGAGAGGCAAACAAACACCCGCAGTATGTCACACCTCGCTCGGCTTGTCAGACCACGGACCAGGCTGAGAGGCAAACAAACACCTGCAGTATGTCACACCTCGCTCGGCTTGTCAGACCACGGACCAGGCTGAGAGGCAAACAAACACCTGCAGTATGTCACACCTCGCTCGGCTTGTCAGACCACGGACCAGGCTGAGAGGCAAACAAACACCTGCAGTATGTCACACCTCGCTCGGCTTGTCAGACCACGGACCAGGCTGAGAGGCAAACAAACACCTGCAGTATGTCACACCTCGCTCGGCTTGTCAGACCACGGACCAGGCTGAGAGGCAAACAAACACCTGCAGTATGTCACACCTCGCTCGGCTTGTCAGACCACGGACCAGGCTGAGAGGCAAACAAACACCTGCAGTATGTCACACCTCGCTCGGCTTGTCAGACCACGGACCAGGCTGAGAGGCAAACAAACACCTGCAGTATGTCACACCTCGCTCGGCTTGTCAGACCACGGACCAGGCTGAGAGGCAAACAAACACCTGCAGTATGTCACACCTCGCTCGGCTTGTCAGACCACGGACCAGGCTGAGAGGCAAACAAACACCTGCAGTATGTCACACCTCGCTCGGCTTGTCAGACCACGGACCAGGCTGAGAGGCAAACAAACACCTGCAGTATGTCACACCTCGCTCGGCCTGTCAGACCACGGACCAGGCTGAGAGGCAAACAAACACCTGCAGTATGTCACACCTCGCTCGGCTTGTCAGACCACGGACCAGGCTGAGAGGCAAACAAACACCTGCAGTATGTCACACCTCGCTCGGCTTGTCAGACCACGGACCAGGCTGAGAGGCAAACAAACACCTGCAGTATGTCACACCTCGCTCGGCTTGTCAGACCACGGACCAGGCTGAGAGGCAAACAAACACTTGCAGTATGTCACACCTCGCTCGGCTTGTCAGACCACGGACCAGGCTGAGAGGCAAACAAACACCTGCAGTATGTCACACCTCGCTCGGCTTGTCAGACCACGGACCAGGCTGAGAGGCAAACAAACACCTGCAGTATGTCACACCTCGCTCGGCTTGTCAGACCACGGACCAGGCTGAGAGGCAAACAAACACCCGCAGTATGTCACACCTCGCTCGGCTTGTCAGACCACGGACCAGGCTGAGAGGCAAACAAACACCTGCAGTATGTCACACCTCGCTCGGCTTGTCAGACCACGGACCAGGCTGAGAGGCAAACAAACACCTGCAGTATGTCACACCTCGCTCGGCTTGTCAGACCACGGACCAGGCTGAGAGGCAAACAAACACCTGCAGTATGTCACACCTCGCTCGGCTTGTCAGACCACGGACCAGGCTGAGAGGCAAACAAACACCTGCAGTATGTCACACCTCGCTCGGCTTGTCAGACCACGGACCAGGCTGAGAGGCAAACAAACACCTGCAGTATGTCACACCTCGCTCGGCTTGTCAGACCACGGACCAGGCTGAGAGGCAAACAAACACCTGCAGTATGTCACACCTCGCTCGGCTTGTCAGACCACGGACCAGGCTGAGAGGCAAACAAACACCTGCAGTATGTCACACCTCGCTCGGCTTGTCAGACCACGGACCAGGCTGAGAGGCAAACAAACACCTGCAGTATGTCACACCTCGCTCGGCTTGTCAGACCACGGACCAGGCTGAGAGGCAAACAAACACCTGCAGTATGTCACACCTCGCTCGGCTTGTCAGACCACGGACCAGGCTGAGAGGCAAACAAACACCTGCAGTATGTCACACCTCGCTCGGCTTGTCAGACCACGGACCAGGCTGAGAGGCAAACAAACACCTGCAGTATGTCACACCTCGCTCGGCCTGTCAGACCACGGACCAGGCTGAGAGGCAAACAAACACCTGCAGTATGTCACACCTCGCTCGGCTTGTCAGACCACGGACCAGGCTGAGAGGCAAACAAACACCTGCAGTATGTCACACCTCGCTCGGCTTGTCAGACCACGGACCAGGCTGAGAGGCAAACAAACACCTGCAGTATGTCACACCTCGCTCGGCTTGTCAGACCACGGACCAGGCTGAGAGGCATACAAACACCTGCAGTATGTCACACCTCGCTCGGCTTGTCAGACCACGGACCAGGCTGAGAGGCAAACAAACACCTGCAGTATGTCACACCTCGCTCGGCTTGTCAGACCACGGACCAGGCTGAGAGGCAAACAAACACCTGCAGTATGTCACACCTCGCTCGGCTTGTCAGACCACGGACCAGGCTGAGAGGCAAACAAACACCTGCAAAGACTCTCCTCTTCCCATCTATCATATTAAAAGACTATCTGGCCACCAATGACCCAAGTAGTTGACCCCCGTCCTGCTGTCTTACGGGAAAAGACAGTATATTCCAACTTGTGTCAAATTCATTTTAAGCATCATTAAAATGAAATAATTTATGCTTCATTTTTTTTTAAAGTAGGTCTTAATTTTGTGCGACTAATGGTTTCTTTTGGTCATGTCAGGATGGAAATTGAACACAGAATATTGTTATCCGCGACGCCAGTAAAATTCTGTTTTTCGCAAATGCGGTATTTTTTCCGTAGCAAAGGTAATGTTTGTAACAGGGTGATAGATTGGCAAGGTATAACTAGTAGTTATAATAATATTGTGCCTATAACTAGCGTGGGAAGATAGTTAACGGCGGGGAGACAGAGTCATTGTAGGCCAGAGGGGGAAAGTAGCCGATGCAACTGAAGCGCTTTGACACCCGAAAAGGGTAGTGTTTACTTGACCGCCGTACTTGTCGATCAGATCACCTGGGAATTGCTTGGGGGGTAGAGCTGTTTCAATAGTATTTGACGTGGAGCCGACGGGGGTGGCTATTAGGATAACTAATGCACACTCGGTGGGCGTCTTGGGACGCTACCTGACTGGGTATAAATCCCCGAACGCTCCTTCCAACTTCAGACCGCTGAGAGCACTCACCAGCTTCGTGCCGAAGAGGAGACCACAACTGCAACTGTAACTTTGTACTAGTCTTGTGAGTGGGGAAGGTCAGGGAACCCGCAAACATCCTTTGTCAGAGCGTGGTATCTTTGGTATCTTGTCGGCATTTGGGCTGTTGCTGAGTGGTAAGTTAATTGTACGATGTATGTGTATTTTACTTAATGTTCATGATTGTAGAACCTAAATCTAGTGGGTTTACTTTGGTATAACTACTGCCTCTGAGAGAGTCACGGAAACGCCGTTATATATATGTTACGAAACCTTATAGGATGGGGTCCGTTAGAGAGAGCGTTATTCTTCGTGGGGAACGTGTAAATATCATTAAAACTGTATTGATCGTTTATTCTATTGCCTATATGGGAGCCTATGGAGTATGGGAGCTGCAGCCTGACTTATAACAGTGTCAGCGGTTAAAAGTGTTAATGATGAATATCCGTCATGGAGTAAGTATGGAAGTCATGCCTTCCAGCAGTAGATTAGGACTTTGCGATTGTTTTTCTACAGAGGAGGAAGAACAACACCTTCTTGGCTTCTCAACTTCTTGTACTTTGATTAACGACATCGTGGCTTCTTGGCTTCCCGACCTATTGGTACCTGCCGATACCTGTTGATCTAACTGCGCAGTCAAGCCAGGGTAGAGAGGAAGAACCAGTGCCCAGATAGCGCCATACACCCCTAAAGGAGAGGTTTCCTTATGCTGAATGTTCCCATGTGTTTTATAAAATGTGCTAGAAATTGAATATTACGAAGCCATTTAATTAGCATGTACTGATTTGCATCAACTTCATTCCATCGAAATTCACATGAAATTGTATGACCTATGTTCCTATTATTATTGAATGAATTAATAATTATTGTATATATGTAAGCAATACAGATATCGTTTGTTATAACTTATAGAAGAGAGATAGTCGATTATTTAGTGTGTTTGTGCCGTGCCCATCACGGCTGGTGTCAGAAGAAAGTTAGTGAGAGAAAGTGGAAACATCACAATGTTTATGACATGGATCAGTACTGACGTCTAAAGTGAAGGCTTGTTTTCACAGGTGTGAAATGTACAATAGGACAGACAGGTAGATGGAACAGAGAGAAAAAAAACAACAACAACAACGGCCGTGTTACGGAAAAAGACAGTATACGCCAATGTATATCGCACTTCACAATTTATCACCATTGGACTGAAATGTGCTCCGTCTTTCTATCAGAATGATGATTTTGCATGACTAGTCATTTTTTTAACAACATCTCAGTTAAAAGAGCGGCAGAGTTGGCCTACAATACAAAACTGCATCTCCCCTCGACGCCCAACGGCAACAGAGGATGAAAAAGTAAAAAGTAAGTAAAAGCAAGTACGTAAGCACTTTCTTTTGGTCCACACAAAATGGAAATTGAACAAACAAACGAGCAAAAGCCTTTTAAAAAAAATCTCCTGCAAAATGTTGTTTTTAGCGTGTACGACCTTTTTCTATACCACGAAAAGGCAGATTTCTTAAATCAAACCGACGACGACGTGATGTTGTAACCAGAGAATCTACGTAGGAACGATGTCATTCCTACGAGCAAACTTGGGGACAATTCCACAAGTGGGACTGACCTGGGGGTTGCTAGCTGGGATAAGACAATGTCTTTTATTTCTAGCGGTGTTCCGAGGGCATGCAGTCGCTCGCCAGCGGCGTGTCCACGATTCTGGACGGGGAGAAAGAGAGACACAAAAGACACCTTGAAGAGAAGGGGAGACTCCACCCACTCCTACAATATTGTCACGTCGACAACCACCCACACATTAGCACATACAACAACAACAAGACGCAATTATCATAAGAACGGAAATATACATGTACATGTATTACATACGACTATGACTGCCTTGTACAAAATTAGTTATAAAGAAAACATAACCAAAAAAAAAAAACGTATCCGCTAGTACTGGTAATTGCTTCCTGTTCACGATTCTTCGTGGGAGGTTCATTTTCCTGTGTGTGTGAGTGTTCCAAGGGAAAAAAAGAAGTGATGGAGGAGATTACATTCTCTGACAAAAGACAGTTATTGTGCTAAAGCCAATTATTTGACGCCTTTTCTCAATCACGCAGGCACGCGCACAGGGGGTACTCACTCACACTTCTTTTTTCGCACACAAACGCACACACACACAAATACACAACCTTACCTAGACATGCTTTAACCTAACTTACTCTTATTCAGTGTGTGTGTGTGTCTGTATGCGTGTGAGTGCGTATGTGTGTGCAAGCGCGCCTCTGATTTTCTCTCGCTCTCCCAATTTCTAAATACCGCCAAGTCATTTATTCATAATATGCACGCTCGCACTTAAATGCTTCCCTCTACTCCCTCTTCCCTTCCCTCCCTCTTCCAACCAAAAACAAAACAAAGCTTTCGCCACTTCCCTATGCACCATTCATCCAGCGCCGTCTCTACATGTATTTTCAAGAGCTCTATTTTTATCTCGTAAGTGCAAACTCTTCATTTATCTAATGTGGTCTGAGGAGCTGTAGATTTTTGAAGGCCATTAGCTATTGAAATATGAAATTCATCAGGAAATGTGCGTTTTTTGTTGTTGATTTTTTTTTCCTGGTTGTATTTGGAAAGGACATCTCATGTAAATACTAGAGAGACATAATAACACAGGAAAGGAAAAGGACGGGAAAAAATAAAACCAGGATTAATTTTGTTTCTGTTTATGTTGTTGTTGAAATTTAAAAATTTAAGCGCCCCCCCCCCCTCCCTTTCCCAAGACCGCCCCATTCAGGTCAGTGTGGCGTGAGAGACAGGCCCTTGGGACGTGTGACCTAAAAGCCTCGGGTGTGACCTCCTTAAGAACAGTACAAATTAGTACAATACTGTAGTTGGGGTTTGACGCACCGCGAGAGGGGCAGTATTGAACGTGGGAACACCCGGCGCCGAGAGAAAACCCTCTAACCACTGAACCACCGGGTAGACAGAATATAAGCAAACGGGGAAGCAGGAAGCGATATACTACAGCGTCGACTCATCCAGCTCGCACTGCCGTGTCAGGTAATGTAAAGTATAACTGTGGTTATTTCCCTTCCCACACTCACTCAATAAAATGTTTCTATTTTGCGCATGTAAACTTGTGGCTTATAAAGACTCTACAATTTCTGTCAATCGTTGACTAAACATCTTTTACTCTGTCTGTGACACGCCCGTGTTCTGTTTTTACTTTCAATCTTAGAAAACT
Organism: Onchidella celtica; assembly: GCA_963931925.1. Lineage (NCBI taxonomy): Eukaryota > Metazoa > Mollusca > Gastropoda > Systellommatophora > Onchidiidae > Onchidella > Onchidella celtica. The sequence continues at coordinate 14,909,838 of OZ007582.1, forward strand.
CTACTGATTTTTCGTCAAATCTGTACGCTACTGGTAACTAATACTAAAATCGTCGCACCAACAGACTGAGTTTTCAAGTTTCACAAATTTAATGTTTCTATAACGGTTACACTTTTCAAGTCAACCAAATAATCCTCCTTCCCCCAACCCCAGGGAAACCAGAGCTCAGTCATTTGCTTGAACAAACACCCTCCCGTCCGTAGTGCAAACTCAGTTAAAAATAATAATTAAAAAAAATTTCGTCTTTATCGTTTTGACAAAACTTCAATCCAAAGTGGCAACACAACTTCAAAGTGTTTTTTTTTTGTGGGTTGTTATATTTCATCAACTTCATATTGTGCCTAGGCCTAACACAACAAGAGATTATCTCAGAAACTGTTCACGTTTTCTGGTGCCAGCTTTTTCCAAGTAGGCCAACCTTACAATTCGCTCATCATAAAAAAACAACAACACAAAAAACCTTGAAATTCTGTAAGTTACGCTTGATTTTTTTCTTCCATCTGCCAAAAAGTCGAATGATACAAATTACCAAATGTCAACTGAAAATCTGTAGGGATCCAGGGCTTGTGTGAACCAAACAAACAAACGCACAAAGAGACAAGGAAAGAATCGATGTCTTTCCAGTAATAAAAAACCAATAATGAAATGACTCCAATCTTTTAGTTTGGTCTGTTTACGTAGAAAGATATCCTGTTTTGTTCATACAGTGTGTCAATAAAGTCTTTGGCCTAGTTTAAACAGTTCATAACTGGGTTGTAGGGATTATAAAGACAAGTTGTAAAATCCACTGGAGGGGTTATTGACTCAGGTTTTCACAGCTGTTATGTTGGAGGATTTAGATTTCAGTATTATATCCGGGCTCGTTACGGATACAGTAGAAAAGATAGGCAGAAAGTCTGGAATTTAAGACGTGAAAGAATGTACATGGACAAACAAACAGACAGAAAGACTGATGTAGAGCTAGATAGATAGATAGATATATAGATAGATAGATAGATAGATAGATAGACAGATAGATAGACAGATAGACAGATAGATAGACAGATAGATAGATAGATAGACAGATAGATAGACAGATAGACAGATAGATAGATAGATAGATTGATAGATAGATAGACAGATAGATAGACAGACAGATAGATAGATAGATAGATAGATAGACAGACAGACAGACAGACAGATAGATAGACAGACAGACAGACAGACAGACAGACAGACAGACAGACAGACAGACAGATAGATAGATAGATAGACGGGCAGGCAGGCAGGCAATCAGGCAGATAGATAGATAGATAGATAGATAGATAGATAGATAGATAGATAGATAGATAGATAATGAACGAGGGGGGGAAAAGAGGAATGGAAAGAAAGATAAAACAGTAATCAAACCCACTAGAACTGCACTAATTGACACTAAAATTCCACATACACACACCCATACAGACAAACACTGACACACACGAACACACGCAGAGCCACACTAAGCCTCCTCCCTCCCCCCCCCCCCCCCCACAAATACCAACCCCTCTAGCCCTGCATTAAAGCAATCAAGTAGTAAAGCCGTGCCGTTATCCCTGTCCTGCCAAGCCAAACAGTGCCCGAGCCAGGGGACTCAACTGCGGACAATGAAATCAAAATACAAGGGAGACAATCGAACCAGCCAAGAGGTTCCTATCGCCGTGCTGCGGGAAAACACCGTACTCATCAATGTAGGTCAAATTCATATTTCAACATCATTTGATACAACGAAAAAATCTCTCTGTCTAGGCTTTAATGATGTACCACTACAGTTTCTTTTGGTGATCAAAAATGGGAATAACAAAGAATAAAACGGGGCCCAACACAAACTGATTTTTGGTGTGTTCTGTGAAAGTTTGTTCTTTTTAAGGTGTTCTTTCATAACATGGCAGCGTATTGGCGTATTGGTCTAAACATGCCATTCATTTTGTAGTTTCTGTTGCTGCGTTAGCTTGGTGACATTGCGTTGCGACACAGCTACAAAGTGAGTTGCATGTCGACAGTGAGTTTGTTCGTTGCCCAGAATTCTTTCTCTGATAATGCCATGGGATTGCTCGGAATCTACGCCCGCAGGCATCAAGGGCAGAGTGTTTCCCCTCCGCATTTCCGGAGGTCCGAAATGACGTCATACCGGCAGGCTTACGGGATACCCGGCGATATCCGCGGTTCTGCCGCCCGCAGAGTTATGTTTCCCGAGCCTGGTATATGACTTCTGGACCGATTATTTCTACATCATAAATACCTCACCACAAATAACTCAATCTTTCTCCCAAACACTTGCTGGCAAATAATATTACCAGAAGAACAGCTTAAGGTGCTTACAACGCCCACTACAAAATGTGCTTTTGCTTACGAGTTGTACTTGACACGATCATTACGGAGTGCCAGTGAAAAAGAATTATTGTGACATAAAATTGTTGCCAAGTAAAAGTCCCGAAACCGCCAAATATAAATATACTTCTGGATAAAACTTAATAATTATATACAAGATGAACAAGAAGAAACAAAGAAGGCGGTGGAAGAAACATGAGAGGGGGAGAGAGAGAGAGGAGAGAAAGAGAAAAGAGAGACAGCGAGAGACAAACAGACAGACAGATAAAGAGAAACGCAGACGGAAGGGAAGGGGGCCTTGAACAAATCGTTCCCTTGGAATGACGAGGTCCTAACTCCCTTCCGCCAACTTTTAAGAAATCGACGATTGAAATTTCGTGTGACCATAACTTTTAGAGCAAAGAATTTTGTTTCTTTTTTGGTAATACTTACAGGTTACACACAGAATCCGCTTGATACTTTGACACACAATGGAGAAGACCCTTAGAAGAAGTGTGTAGTGTGTAACTCGGTTCCGCTGATCATAGGGAATTTCTATGTAATTGCTTTTCTTCCCCTCCATAATTAAGGTTACTTTAGCTTCAACTGTGCCAAATGGTTTCTAATAACCGTCTAGGCTATTTCTTCACACACACACAACCCCCCCCCCCCCCACAAAAACTAAAGTATATTTAATTTTGCAAAAACTGTGGTGTATGATATATTATTGTTCTTATAATGTATTGTTTGTCTCTATTCACTTTTTTCATCATGATCAAAATATTCAGAGCCATCACATTATCCAAAGTCGGCATTCTTTCGCCCTGTCTCCCTGACGACTAATCGTACCTGCCATGAAACACCGTACAGCTAAACAGATGACTAGGCTGCAGGTGAAGTCAAACAGACAACAAGTGCAAGTAATAAATCAACAATTCATACCAAAATATCACACACATACTACGTTTTTCTCGGAGTACCTGGCGTTACCGTTGACATACATATAAATATTTCCAATAACACGTAGGCTAGTCTGGCCAAATGGAAGACATTAAAAACTCGCAAGCATCTACAAACAACAGCAACACCTGAGGAAGAAGGAGAAATACAGAAGATGATGATGATGCAAAAGAAGAGAGATAAGACGTTGATGGTGATAATGTCGACGATGATATGAAAGAGAAAAAGAAAAAAAACAACAAACAAACAAGAAGAAGATAAAAACAACAACATGAACCGTAGCAACAGCAACAACAGCAACAAAAGCAACAACAACGACATGAACAAACTGCACCAAACATGAAGTCTCCACATTGTATGTCAACAGCTGACATAACAATGGAGACTGATAAAAGACCAGAAACCGTTAATTTTTCCTCCAATGCCTTCATTTTTTCCTCTCCTTTATACGGGGAAAAGTCGAATCTCGTTCAGAAAAGTCAATGACGTTTTGAAATCACATTTGACTTGTACTGAATAATTATTGTGGTCTCTTTCAGAAGCCAAATTAAGGTCGTTTGTGGCGTCGCGGAAACTGTCGAGCATAAAGAAATAGGTCAAGTTTTGTTGTCGAAAGTTCTGTGTAAAACGCGGAGTCAAAGTATAAAGAGGTGACTTCTCTAATGGTCCCGCCTCTCCACAGATCTTTACAACGACATGAAAGAATAAAAGAAAATCTGACATACTGCCATTGCGGCACCATTTATTGACCTGGGGGAAAAAAAAAGGGGGGGGGGAGTGGGGAGTAGAAAGAGTACGGGAGGGGGGGGGGGTTGGAGACAGGGGTCTTTCCTGCACGTTTAACCGTGACCTCTTTTGTTTTCAACACAATGCGTATTACCGTGTTCGAATCTCTTCAATAAAGGACAATGAACGATACTGGTAATCGGTAATAAAACGCATTTTCACAGAAAGATAATGGCAACTTGTTGGCTTTGAGACGCATGAAATGCGTAGATATTCGTTCATTCTCTCGTTTTTGTTGTATCGAAATGGAGACATCAAACGATAATAATGCCCGCAATTTTCCGCTGTCAAAGTCATGTGATCTCCATACAGCTTCACAGCTTTTGGTGTAAGGTTTTCGCCGACACACTCGATCGGTCCTCCTGAGCTGACGGGACCATGTCTGATTGTCCTCTGGCTTGTCTGACCCGTGACCTGGCGTGGTCCATTTTATACTTAACTGTTCTATAAACTTACTAATAGAGCCACTTCAACGACATTACTGCAGGCCTTTCCTTCCTCCTCTGCTATCAACAATTATGCAACTTTCAAAGTTTATAAGCTGCCTTATTCATCATGGTTTGCCATCGATTTGAATTCATCCTAGCATTACAAAATATTAACTTTGTTTCTCTTTTTCTATTCATTTTCAACCTTTTACCTTTATTTACGGACTAACCTTATTGCTCGACTAGATTTCGGCAGAGGCCCCGGAATATAATCCATTTGAAACAAAATATGGATACTGATTGCAATGGGCTGTCGACTGAATGATTCTTTTCATTGATCTAACGGCAGACAAAGAACCAGCGCGTTACTGAATGTTTCTATCCACCTGTCTTGGATTTTGAATGAACACAGTGTCGCCTATAAATAGATTGTACATCAACACAGCCATGCCAGATATTTAACAAGATTAGACAATTTGCGACATTTTGTTCTTGTTTGTTCTAGCTCTACTTTTTGCACAACTGAGACATGCGAGGTTAAACGTTTACGGCTTTAGTAATTATGGTAAGGAGTTAGAATAACTCGGAACTGCGAAACAGCTTGAAAAGTGCCATACGCATCTTAAACAAGTGTCAAGGTGTGCACTTGTTACACATCTTCCACATACTAAAAGATCTTTTTTTTTCCCCCAGAAAATGGGGATAGAACAAACAAGGACTATAATGGTAGCGATTGAAGTGTGGCGTTTTCAATATTTAATCCATTTCCGGGGATTTAAATAACGCCAGGCCAACCTTCAATCGTTTTTTCTTTCAGCCTACTGTAACAGGGCGACAGACAGGCAAGGTATGGCTAGCGTGGGAAGATAGCTAACGGCGGGGAGACAGAGTTATTGTAGGCCAGAGGGGGAAAGTAGCCGATGCAACTGAAGCGCTTTGACACCCGAAAAGGGTAGTGTTTACTTGACCGCCGTACTTGTCGATCAGATCACCTGGGAATTGCTTGGGGGGTAGAGCTGTTTCAATAGTATTTGACGTGGAGTCGACGGGGGTGGCTATTAGGATAACTAATGTACACTCGGTGAGCGTCTTGGGACGCTACCTGACTGGGTATAAATCCCCGAACGCTCCTTCCAACTTCAGACCGCTGAGAGCACTCACCAGCTTCGTGCCGAAGAGGAGACCACAACTGCAACTGTAACTTTGTACTAGTCTTGTGAGTGGGGAAGGTCAGGGAACCCGCAAACATCCTTTGTCAGAGCGTGGTATCTTTGGTATCTTGTCGGCATTTGAGCTGTTGCTGAGTGGTAAGTTAATTGTACGATGTATGTGTATTTTACTTAATGTTCATGATTGTAGAACCTAAATCTAGTGGGTTTACTTTGGTATAACTACTGCCTCTGAGAGAGTCACGGAAACGCCGTTATATATATGTTACGAAACCTTATAGGATGGGGTCCGTTAGAGAGAGCGTTATTCTTCGTGGGGAACGTGTAAATATCATTAAAACCGTGTTGATCGTTTATTCTATTGCCTATATGGGAGTCTATGGAGTATGGGAGCTGCAGCCTGACTTATAACAGTGTCAGCGGTTAAAAGTGTTAATGATGAATATCCGTCATGGAGTAAGTATGGAAGTCATGCCTTCCAGCAGTAGATTAGGACTTTGCGATTGTTTTTCTACAGAGGAGGAAGAACAACACCTTCTTGGCTTCTCAACTTCTTGTACTTTGATTAACGACATCGTGGCTTCTTGGCTTCCCGACCTATTGGTACCTGCCGATACCTGTTGATCTAACTGCGCAGTCAAGCCAGGGTAGAGAGGAAGAACCAGTGCCCAGATAGCGCCATACACCCCTAAAGGAGAGGTTTCCTTATGCTGAATGTTCCCATGTGTTTTATAAAATGTGCTAGAAATTGAATATTACGAAGCCATTTAATTAGCATGTACTGATTTGCATCAACTTCATTCCATCGAAATTCACATGAAATTGTATGACCTATGTTCCTATCATTATTGAATGAATTAATAATTATTGTATATATGTAAGCAATACAGATATCGTTTGTTATAACTTATAGAAGAGAGATAGTCGATTATTTAGTGTGTTTGTGCCGTGCCCATCACGGCTGGTGTCAGAAGAAAGTTAGTGAGAGAAAGTGGAAACATCACAATGGTGTCAGAAGTGGGATCCTGCTAGTAAATAACATTTAATTTTGATCTGGGTCGTGTCAAGGGGCTATTGTGTGATTGTGTGGACAGGTCATCTGCCCTGAGGCGAGTGAGAGAGATTGACATTTAGTGCCTGCGACATGCTCTGATTTTACCTGTGCATTGACTGTTCAATTTTATCTTTTGTCACAGAGAAAATTGTTGTTTGCTATTGCAGGAATATTGTTGTTAACTTCACAGTTACGATCCACGCTTTATTGTTAGCTTTGTTTACAGGTCAATTGCTGATGGACTATCTGGGCGCACTGAAGCTTGCCAGACAAGAAGGCATTAGTGATGAGGAATTCAAAATTAGGTGGGACGAAGAGAAAGCCCAAAACCGAGAACAAAGGGCTATCGAACGAGAAGAAAAGGAGCGCGAACGAGAAGAAAAGGAGCGCGAACGAGAAGAAAAGGAGAAGGAAAGACAATTTGAAAGGGAGAGAATGGAATGCGAACGGGAACTAGCCAAAAACGGGTGTCACAATGGTAAAGGGAATGGAAAATCTGCTGCCCCGAAGGTACCTAAAATTGCCATTTTTGATGACTCGCGCGAGGATCTCGACTCGTATTTGAAAAGATTTGAAAGGCTCGCGCAGGCAAATGATTGGGAAGAAGACACCTGGGCAGACATGTTAGGGGCATTGTTAACTGGCAGGGCGTTAGATGTTTATTCCGGTCTCAGCGATGAAGACAGTAGGGATTACGAGAAGGTAAAGAAGGTGTTGTTCAAGAAGTATCACCTCACGGCAGAGGGTTATAGGCGTAAGTTTAGGGAGAGTCGTCTAGATAAGGACGAAACTTATACGCAGCTGTCCGTGAGATTGCAGAGATATTTTGAGAGGTGGGTAGACCTCTCAGAGGCAGAGAGAACTATGGAAGGGATTACGGATCTGTTAGTCAGGGAGCAGATGTTGAAGATTGTCGACTGTAATCTTTCCATATATTTGAAAGAGGGGGACCCCAAGTCCGTGCATGAGTTAGTTGAGATGGCGGACTTGTATAGTGAGGCTCATCAGTCGAAGCGAGGGCTGGAGCAACAGCAGAAGTCAGGTAAGAGGGTTGAGGAGAGCAGAAGTAAGGGTTTAGGAGTGAGTAAACCGGTATGCTTCAACTGTGGCTCTCCCAATCACCTGAGTAGGCAGTGTGACCAGGGCAGGACGAAGAAGGGTGCTGCTGCCGCTGTCGAGGACAACCGAGGTAAGTCCCAGCGTGAGAGTGGGCGTGGTTGTTTTGTGTGTGGGTCACTTCTCCATATTGCGAGATTCTGTAGGAAGAGACAGAAAGAGACGACCGCAGTCGTACTAACCAGCGATGAGGAAGCCGATGACAGTCAGTGGGAGTCATCGGGCAGGGCGAATACTCAACCAGGGGCTGAGCAGAGTGTTGGGCCACAGACCTTCATTTCTTGGGAGACGGAAGGTAAGAGTATTGAGTTAGAAGGTTCGACGGAACACGAGCCCGAAGACGATGTTCCGGAGAATGATTTATCCGCTCCATTTTTGGAGAAGGGGAGGATAGGGGATAAAGAGATTACTATCCTTCGTGACACGGGATGCACGTGTGCGATTATAAAAAGGGACAAACTGCCTCCTAACAGCTTAACTGGGAAGAACAGGAGTTATGTCCTGATGGACGGGACGAGAAGGTCTGCTCCTGTCGCGGAAATGTGGGTAGAAACCCCATTTTATACTGGGCTTCTCAAAGCGCTAGTAGTGGAAGACCCAGTGGCCGATTTGATTATAGGAAACATAAAGGGGGCGTCTCTTGAGAAGATAAGTGTGGTACTCACGCGATCTCGCAAGGTGGAGATTGACAAGGAAGAGCATGAGTGTGAGAATGCGAGTGCGAAAGTGAGTCAGACCACAGATAATGAGGAGGCCAAGGGCAACTCAACGGAGGAGGTAAGGGTAGGGGCCAAGATAGGGGAACTCACACCAGGTGAGATAGCCCGGGCCCAGAGAGAGGACGAAACTTTGAGAGTTTTAAGGGAGAGAGCCACGTTGGAGCAATCGGCTGAGGTAGGTACTCACATAGAGGAGAGTAAGGGAATTTACTATCGGGTAAAGAAGGCCGGGGCTGGACGTGCTGATGTGGAGCAGTTGTTGGTACCTAAGGAGTACCGAAGTGAGCTGATGAAGATAGCTCACGAAGGAGTGTTCGGGGGACACTTAGGAATTTCGCGCACACAGGACAGAATAATGCAGTCGTTCTTTTGGCCTGGGATAGGTGCGGACGTAGGTCGTTTCTGTCGATCGTGTGACGCGTGTCAAAGGACATCCAATAAAGGTAGGGTGACAAAGGTACCCCTAGTGCCGACACCCCTGATCGACACGCCCTTTTCGCGCGTCGCCATAGATTTGGTTGGTCCACTTCCGCGTACGGAACATGGGAGATCGCGTTATATTTTGACGCTAGTAGATTATGCCACGCGTTTCCCGGATGCCGTAGCCTTAAGGGGGATATCAGCCGAGCAGGTCAGTGAAGCGTTAATGGAAATATTTTCTCGGTTAGGCATACCAAAGGAAATAGTTTCAGATAGGGGATCACAGTTTACCGGTGAGCTGATGAGAGAGGTCAGTGCACTTCTCAAAACGAAACAGATATTCTGCTCGCCTTACCACGCGATGGCCAATGGTCTGTGTGAAAGATTTAACGGAGTGCTGAAGAATATGCTTCGCCGAGTAGCTCATGACAGACCCAAGGACTGGGACAGAATGTTGTGTCCACTGCTGTTCGCGTATCGCGAAACCCCACAGGCCAGTACAGGTTTTTCGCCGTTTGAACTAGTGTTCGGTCACCCTGTGAGAGGACCACTTGCAATACTGAAGAATCTGTGGACTGGGGAAGCGGAGTCAGAAACGAGGTCATCGTACGAATACGTGGTAGATATGAGGGAACGATTGGAGGATGCCATGAAAGTCGTAGCCGAGAACAGCAGCGTCGAAAAACACAGGCAGAAGAAATACTACGATAGGGGGGCCAAACAGAGGAAATTCCAAGTGGGCGATTCCGTCCTCATACTCTCCCAAGTGACGGATCGAAACTACAGATGACTTGGAAAGGGCCTTACAAAGTAGAAGAGCAGAGAGGGTCAGTGAACTACATGGTGAACGTCAAGGGGAAGAGACGACTGTATCACGCGAATATGCTGAAGAAGTATATTGAGAGGGAAGACGAACAGGAAAACACAGAGGCAATAGCTGCAGCTATAATTGACGAGACCGATGAAGGAGAGGAAGCGACTTCGATGCCTCTGGAGACAGTCATGCCTAAGCTAGAACAGACCGAAACCTACAGGGATGTACAGTTAGGGGACACGCTAGATCAGGATCAGAGAGAACAGATGCAAGAGCTCATGGAAGAATACAAAGATATATTTACCGATGTACCGGGGCTCACTGACCTGATCAAGCACAAAATCCCATTGCTAGATCAAAAACCTGTGAAGGTAAGACCCTACCAACTACCGTACTCAACTAGAGAAGCTGTCAATGCTGAGGTAGGCAAGATGCTTGCGGCCAGAGTCATCGAACCGTCCGAGTCCCCGTACAATAGTCCAATTGTATTAGTTAAGAAGCCCGATGGTCAACATCGTTTCTGCAACGACTACAGGCGGCTAAATGTTGTGACTGCCGATGACGCCGAACCGATGCCTGAGGTAGAAGCCATTATTTCCAATCTAGCGGAGGCAAAATATTTCACCAAGCTGGACTTGACAAAGGGCTTTTATCAAGTTCCGATGGCCGAGGAAGATAAACACCTGACGGCGTTCGCCACACCGTTTGGGCTATACCAGTACAGGGTCATGCCGTTCGGGTTGAAGGGATCCCCCGCCACATTTAACAGGCTCATGAGGAAAGTATTAAAAGATGCTGGCGAAGGGGTAGATGCATTGGTAGACGACTGTCTTATACACAGTGCAAATTGGCCTGACCACTTGGAACGTTGTCGGAATGTCTTCGAGCGACTGAGACGGGCAAATTTAAAAGCTAGACCTACCAAGACGCTAATAGGGATGACAGAAGTCGAGTACTTAGGCCATAAGCTGGGACAGGGGACTGTAAGACCGCAGGAGAGTAAGGTGCGAGCCATTGTCGACTGTGACCGACCGACGACCAAGACACAAGTGAGGAGTTTCCTGGGGCTAACGGGGTACTATCGGAAGTTTGTACCAAATTACAGTGCAATCTCGGCGCCGTTGTCAGACCTCACAAAGAAGTCCCAGGGCACAAAGTTCGCGTGGGGACACGCGCAGGAGAACGCGTTCAATGCCCTAAAAATTTGTTTGAGTTCCGAGCCGATACTACGGATGCCAGACTGGAACAAGGAACTGATTCTCCAGACAGACGCATCTAACCTTGGAGTGAGTGGCTGCCTACTTCAAGAAGACGAGGGTACGAAGTATCCAGTTGTATATGTTAGCAGAAAGTTGAAACCCGCGGAGAAGAACTACTCAACAATTGAAAAGGAATGCCTGGCCATAGTTTTCGCCGTTAGTAAGTTGCAGGCGTATCTGTATGGGAGAAACTTCGTGTTAGAGACGGACCACCGACCTCTAACTTGGATGCGAACTAAAGACCAGAAGAACGCGAGGGTAACTAGATGGAACCTGGCGCTGCAACCATATAACTCTCGAGTCAGCAACATCAGGGGGCGAGACGCTCTATGGGCCGACACTCTATCTAGATTACCGGTAGATTAATAATTTTATTAGCCGATTTTGCCAGGGAAAATCGACTTAAGTGGGGGCGATTGTAACAGGGCGACAGACAGGCAAGGTATGGCTAGCGTGGGAAGATAGCTAACGGCGGGGAGACAGAGTTATTGTAGGCCAGAGGGGGAAAGTAGCCGATGCAACTGAAGCGCTTTGACACCCGAAAAGGGTAGTGTTTACTTGACCGCCGTACTTGTCGATCAGATCACCTGGGAATTGCTTGGGGGGTAGAGCTGTTTCAATAGTATTTGACGTGGAGTCGACGGGGGTGGCTATTAGGATAACTAATGTACACTCGGTGAGCGTCTTGGGACGCTACCTGACTGGGTATAAATCCCCGAACGCTCCTTCCAACTTCAGACCGCTGAGAGCACTCACCAGCTTCGTGCCGAAGAGGAGACCACAACTGCAACTGTAACTTTGTACTAGTCTTGTGAGTGGGGAAGGTCAGGGAACCCGCAAACATCCTTTGTCAGAGCGTGGTATCTTTGGTATCTTGTCGGCATTTGAGCTGTTGCTGAGTGGTAAGTTAATTGTACGATGTATGTGTATTTTACTTAATGTTCATGATTGTAGAACCTAAATCTAGTGGGTTTACTTTGGTATAACTACTGCCTCTGATAGAGTCACGGAAACGCCGTTATATATATGTTACGAAACCTTATAGGATGGGGTCCGTTAGAGAGAGCGTTATTCTTCGTGGGGAACGTGTAAATATCATTAAAACCGTGTTGATCGTTTATTCTATTGCCTATATGGGAGTCTATGGAGTATGGGAGCTGCAGCCTGACTTATAACAGTGTCAGCGGTTAAAAGTGTTAATGATGAATATCCGTCATGGAGTAAGTATGGAAGTCATGCCTTCCAGCAGTAGATTAGGACTTTGCGATTGTTTTTCTACAGAGGAGGAAGAACAACACCTTCTTGGCTTCTCAACTTCTTGTACTTTGATTAACGACATCGTGGCTTCTTGGCTTCCCGACCTATTGGTACCTGCCGATACCTGTTGATCTAACTGCGCAGTCAAGCCAGGGTAGAGAGGAAGAACCAGTGCCCAGATAGCGCCATACACCCCTAAAGGAGAGGTTTCCTTATGCTGAATGTTCCCATGTGTTTTATAAAATGTGCTAGAAATTGAATATTACGAAGCCATTTAATTAGCATGTACTGATTTGCATCAACTTCATTCCATCGAAATTCACATGAAATTGTATGACCTATGTTCCTATCATTATTGAATGAATTAATAATTATTGTATATATGTAAGCAATACAGATATCGTTTGTTATAACTTATAGAAGAGAGATAGTCGATTATTTAGTGTGTTTGTGCCGTGCCCATCACGGCTGGTGTCAGAAGAAAGTTAGTGAGAGAAAGTGGAAACATCACACCTACTGTAAAACCGTCAAAAATCATCGGGAATTACTTGGATAGAAATATACAGAAACGCAGTGTTTGTCTTGTGAAGTGCAGCTTCAAGCTCCTATTCACTGGGCACACCATTACCAGAAAAACTCACAGCGTACAATGTCGACGACCTTGCTCGCGGCCAAGGTCAGTTAAGCCATCCCGACATGCCAAGTCTTAACTTCCATCAATATATAATTTGGGGGAGGAAATCCCCCCGGAAGGTGGACAGGGGACTGAAACTCAGCGGTCCACTCGCTATGTACGTCACGCGACCCTGGAGTAGGATTTGGCGTTCTGGGGGGGGGGGGGGGGAGATGGTGGATATGCGTATGGTGGGGGGGGGGGGAAGACTAATAGGACATTTACAGTAATTACCATAATTATTATAAGAGCGAAAATGCGCGTATCTCAGACCCACAAAGAACCCATAACCCATTAACTGTAATGACATCCAACAGAGCCTGGGATTGTATAATTACTGTGTCCTTTTAATAATCAAAATGCTCCCTTCCACTCCCCCATCTTTTGTGTTTGCTTATTAACCCTCTAAGCCCCGAGGTGCAGTTCCACACACAGCGGAATACAGACAGTATTCCCACACGGAAATACGACTTTTTGACAAAGAACAGTAGATGTACTTCGCATGGTGCCAGATAGTTTACTTACCTATGTTAACACGTTTTCTATTTGCATTAAAATCTGAAAGAACACTGTAGTGCTGAAGCCAGAATTAATATTTATCTCGGGCATACAAAATGTGTTTCCTTTCTAAACCGGGATCTAGAAGGTTAAAATACTGTTTCACAAAATCCATGGCCTAAAGATCTACCAAAGTTTCTCTTTGTCTAAACTTCACCCCTATATATAGTGAATGAAAACAATGACCATGACCGAAGCAAGAAAACGACACACGAAACAAAAAACAAGACAAGAACAGCTCGAAACAAAATGCATCAATTTTGCTCCACCAGAGATTTTGGGTTGTATTATTTGTAGCCCTCCCCCTTCCCACCAATCCACCCCCCCTTCCCACCAATCCACCCCCCCCCCTTTTTGTTTGTTGAAAGGTTTTGACTGATCATGTCTGAATAATGAAGAATGGGCGTGTTGGCCTTTCTCACCCCTCCCTCTATCCCCCCCTCCCCCCCAAAAAAGCCCATATTATTAAAGCATATCTCTCTGCTCTCCCCATACTGTCCTTCACTCCTTTCTCTGCATGCCTCACAATATCACCGACTGGCATCTCGGCGACCGCTGTTTAAATACAGTATCCGATTACAGCCCAGCGTGACACGGAATGAGCCCTCGGGAGTGAATCTGCCGTGACGTCACACAAAGGGATCTTCCTCCCCCTCGTGCTCTGCACGTGTTCTTTTTATCTCCCGCTCGGATGAAAGTCATAGAACCCCTGGCCAGTAGTCAGAGCTAAGGATGACTTTAGAATCTAAGTCTGATATTGTTGGAATATCTTCGGAATAATCTTCAGAAAAACCATTATGGGAGATACTTTGCAAACATTTCCTGACTCAAGCCCCAGGCATGAACTATCTTTATAAATAACCCGAGATTTCCCTGGCCATTGTGCTCGGAAATTGACGATGTATGAATTTCACACGACGGGGCTTTATCGGACACTTTTATCAGGTTTTAAGGAAAGAGGACATTGAAAAACTCTTTATACCGTATCTACAGTTTTATTCCGTGAAGGAAGGTACAGATTTGTACTGATAGGAAATGATCTCCCTGTAGCAACGATTCCGTTCAGTGTTTCATACTTTCTACGCCATTTTCAGACCCAATTTTAGCTATCGTCTTGCAGTTGCACACATCGCATCCTTACTTCTTGTTTATTCGATCTCCATTTCTGGGAATACTGGAGATGTTTCAGTATGTAGAGGAGGTATAACAAAATGCACACTTTGGCAATTGTTTTAAATGCGTAGTGCGGCACGTACCAAACTGTTTCACAGTTCCGATTTATTCTGACTCCTTATAATACGAAAGCCACAGACGTTTAACGTCCAATATCTCAGTTGTGCAAAAAGTGGAGTTGGAACAAATAAGAACTGAGGTTGAGAGAGGACAAAACCCTGAAATCCTGGTAAAATGAATGTGGAGAGGGGGCAGTGGCGTACCCAAGGTGGGGCCGATGCCCTGGAAAGCCAAATGGAGGGGAGGGAGATGGGGGCACAGATCTTATCGTTAAAAGAAAATTCAAAACTTCCACCTATTAACATTCTTGGGTTTTCAGCCGGAATTTTAAAGAACATACAAATTTTCAACAAGCGCTTGTTGTTGTTGTTGTTGTTGTTGTTGTTGTAGTAGTTTGAATTTACCCGCGGCGACATGAACACTGTAACACCACCAAGACGGTGCCGCCGGGTGGCGTGATTTTTTTTTTTCGTACTCATTTTATCAAATTCAGGAGCGTGGCAGCAACAGCTCCAACATATTTTCGGTGACGTTCAGAGTCATTTTAGGGTTGGGGTTAGGGTGCACAGTCCAGAGATTGCAGCACCCATGACAGTGTTCGGTAGGACGAGAAATCACTTAGCCGATGACCTGTGTTTTGGGGGTGTGTTGCTGCCCCGCTCCTGAATTTGGTAAAGTGAGTACGAAAAAAAAAAAAATCACGCTGCCGGGTGGGTCATGTGTGGCCGATACCAGTAAATAATTATAACACAAATGAATACAAGCAAAGAAAATGTTCACATGTAGTCAGTGATATGTACAAACTTCAAATGAAATTGCCTTTCCGTTTGAGACCTTCGTGATAGCACTCTTTCCCCAGTTCACCCCGGGAGAAAAAAAAAAAAAGAAGTGTCGTTGAGGAAGACAGACTGAAAAGAATAAAGAATGGAGGATTAGCAGCGACGAGAAAACTCGTTCGAGCTGCCTTCACTGGGAGTCAAATTTAAACTTTTAGCATTCATTGTTCACAGTGCATAAAACCCGGTCATTTTCCTATCAGGTGTTGAGAACTCCTGGCTGGCCTGACAAGCATGAGATTTCCATGTTTCCTGTGCAACACGGTGTGTCTTCAGCACAGAGCAGCCGTGTTATGAAAGTAGACTGTAAGAGCCCAACACAAATGTTACCGCAGACCCAAAGACACATTTCGCGTTGCGCCCCTGCTTCACTGTTTGCTAAATTTCCGTTCGGTTTTGACAAGTAGAAACTGTAGTATTTAATCAAATAGGCATCTCACCCACCTGGACAGACTGAGCACGTTTAATTCTAGAAGGATGATGTAAAAAAAAAAAGTGAATTTGACCTAGATTTGCCTAACCGGTCTTTTCCCGTAAAGCGGCACAAACAATGTGGAATCCGGAAATAGTTTGACTCATGAACAAAAGGTTGATTACATTAAAATGACGGGAAAAAGTTCACACTGGGTAAACAAAATTTCGGTTTGACGTTACGGAAGTAACTCCACATCCGTTCCCGACACACAATCTTCTTGTTTGATGTGAAAACAACTTTTCTTCACGAGTTATCGGCGCTGGTATTGTGGCAGGGCAATGTGGCGATAACGCCGTCACTCAAGTGTGCATGAAGCAAAGATATTATTTCTAGAAAATCTGCGGTGTTCCGTATGTTATTATTAATAAAACACCTGTTTCGAAGCTCTCAAAATATCACGATTGAGTTAAGGCTTTCTCAGAACAAAACTCGTGCGATGCGGATTGTATATATAATATTGAGAGAGAGAGGGAGAGAGGGAGAGAAAGAGAGAGGAAAGAGAGGAGAGAAAGAGAGAGACAGAAAGAGAGAGAGAGAGAAAGAGAAACAGAGAGAGAGAGAGAGAGAGAGAGAGAGAGAGAGAAAGAGAGAGAAGGACAGAAAACTATTCAAGAACAGGATTATTTGAAGTTAAAATTCTTTCACAGGGACACAATGTCCTTTTCCACAGCCAAACGTTCAGGTGTCGCCATTGTGTTGAAACAACTTTTCTTTTGCAGGTGTGATACAAATTTGGATCTGGGCGTCCCAGCTGTTGCCGGAAATAGACGGTTTTCAACAATGGCGCCAGCGTCCCACAGATAATGACGTTCATTCGCTCCTTTGCGCTGAATTCATTCAGTCATTGAGTTAAGCACATCACATTTAGCTGAATGTAAAGTAATGATGCTCGGCATTCTCCATCAAGGCGCCGTTACCGGAAGCGCAATGATATTTCAGAAACGCGTAAACTTTGAGTGTACTATTTTCAGTAATTGTTAAACTTACTAGTAAGCACGTGGGAAAAAAGCATTCCGCCAAAGTACCAACAACTAAATGCCATAACACTTGGCATGCCATTCCATGCCATTAAAGTGCAATAATATCGAAGGTCATCAGGCCTTGCCAAAACAGTCCTGCAGGGCACAGTTACTGTACAAGGAGGAAGGCGGAGAGGTCGACAAAGAAAGAGATGGGAAAACTGAGTGGACGGACCTGGAGTTGAGGGACGCGTTGAGGAGGGTAGAGTGCCCGGATGAATGGAGAGGACTGGTTGTCAGAGCCACAGAGGTGCTCCTACTGATGGGAGCCTAAGGGATCGAGAACAAGGAAGGAATATTGAGGGGGTAAGATCTGCATCATACTTATGTCCGCCTGGATTCAAAAACTGACTGTATAGTTCTGTATCAAGATCAGTTGGTGTACTGTTTCCTATACAGCGCACATTAAATTTGTCAAGGACTGTTATTGTTGGCCTGGGGCATCTTGAAAGAGCTGAAATTCTCAGAGTTAAAGGGTATACAAAACACACTTTTAGCTCAACATCTCAATTTGTGGCTTTCTGTGACTTAGGCATGGTCTAGAGCCAAGGCTTTCAGTGACTTGAGTTTGGCTTAGCGGAGCGCCCGGTGGACAAATGTGGAAATAATTTTAGTTTCCTACTATAAAACAAAACAAAATCACAGCATAATGACAATGTAATATGTCCAACAAAAAAAAAAACTACACCCAGAAATTTACAAACAAAACAATTGCACCTGATTGGGGGCCTATGAAATCGCAGGTATAAGTCTGTGGCTGGTCAAGACTACTGATACATCGTTTACATCAACCCAACGTTGCCAGTTAGAAATCGTTCTTGTAATTCGGATACAGGAGATTTGCCTTTTTACAATCATAAAGTAAAAATATGGCAAAAAAAGGCAAGGCTGTGTAATTATTACAAAGCCTCAAGTAAGAAATACATGCAATACAGAAACGATATGCTAACATACAGAGGAAAATGAAAGACAAAATAAACTTTCAGCCCAAAAACACTTTGTTTTAAGCCTTGTTGTGACCCCAGAGATGATTAATCTCTATGGGGTTTTACAATCTCATTGCAGTCGTGCCTTCGCGTCTCGTCGTGAATGAGTGAAAAGAGATTGAATATGTAGGTGGCGCGACTCCAACTCTTGGCTTCGAGGTCACATGACATCAAAGAAGCCGATGACCTTTCACACATTCCCATTGCCTACATAACCGGTAACGCTGGTGTGCCCAACATTACTAGGATAGTTCTACCGGTGTCAAATACGAGTTATGGTCCTTTGGCCTTCCGAATGCCGCAAATACCGCTACCGCAGCAACAAGCGCCGCTAAGTGGTGGTAGACCTAGCACAGTTTCACTGCAATGACTTGTGCAGAGTTAGTCAATCTATCTAGCATTGCCTTACATTGGGGGAACATGGTCGAATGCCCCTACAATATTTCTTGATTTACAATAACTGTAAAGTTACTGACCATCTGCTGTTTTAGGCATTGCCGACAGTAACTTGGATAACTTAACCTACTTCTGCCGTTTTCAATATTAATGTACTTTTTTGTTGTTGTTGTTGTTTCTAAAGTTCATCTGGTAGCAAATAATTTAATTCAATATACATGTAATTTCCAAATAGTTATGTGCAGTGACAAATTTCGTATAAATAGAAGAAAAAAAATCACGTACGTCCTTCTGTCATGGAATTATTGATTGATTTTATGGACAAGAAGAATTCAATATAATCGAATCTGAAGATCAGAGTTACACGACATATCGGGATAATTTATGAACTCTCCAGACAGCAGAAATTCAGTTTAAATTGAGTACTCGTCACAAAGTTTTACAGCATGTCATAAGTCCCACTGCACTGATAGTCGTACACTTTTGTCATAGTACTAAGTGAAGGATATATATCTGAAATATCGTTTTCATTTTGAATTCTCCATAATCTGCTCTCTCATGTCAGTTTGTAGGTTGAACTAGAAGACTTCGCATTTTCTCTGCATACACCAGTGCAGTCTTTTCGTATGGGCGATAAAATTATAACTCTCTTTGCCTCTCTCTTTCCCTGTTTCTCTTTTACCCTTTCTCACTCTGTCTCCATCCCACTCTGTCTCGTGCTCAAGTCTCCCCCTCTCTTAGTGTCTCACTCCACCTCTTTCTTTTCCTCTCTCTCTTTGTCTCTCCCTCTCTCTCCATCTCTCTCCCCCTCTCAGTCTCTCTCTCCTTCTCTTTCTTTCTCTCCCTCTCTCTCTCTCTCTCAGACACCCAAATGTTACAGCAATATTTCTATGTCATTAAACAAGTGGTGCATAACCAAAGACTGCCATGTCGATATCAGTGAAAGACATCCACACTTTGTGTAGTCTCGAACAAAACGAAAAATAGCGAGAGAAAACGAAAAATAATGTGTTGTTTTCTTATTAAGCCAGAGAAAGCTACAAAACACAGTAAGGTACAGTGACCCAAAGATTAAAGCGTGTTTGTTGGGGGATGGGGGTGGGGGGGGGGGGTTGCGGTAGACGTAGGCGTGTGTGTAGAAGAGGGTAGACAGGGAGGAGGGGGTGGGTGTGGGGGTTAAAGACGCGTTAAATGGCGTGACTAACTAGATCAACAATGGCACGTCACAGAGTACTTAGTGCAGACGTATTTAAGATACATAATGGCCGAGGATCATATCGAATTAACTAGTAGTGCCGAGCAGTGGGGAGGGAGAGAGAGAGAGAGAAAGAGAGAGAGGGAGAGAGAGAGAGAGATAGAGAGAGAGAGAGAGAGAGAGAGAGAGAGAGAGGAAGAGAGAGAGAGAGAGGAAGAGAGAGAGAGAGAGAGAGAGGAAGAGAGAGAGAGAGAGAGAGAGAGAGAGAGAGAGAGAGAGAGAAAACAACAAAACACACACACAAAAAAAAAGCCAAATTGGCAAACTTGCCAAGAAACTGGGACAGACAGACAGACACAGCTGTGCTGCACTACACAAATCAGATAGTTATTTGTTTCGGCATCTGTTTACAATCTGCACTAACATCACATGCAAAATTGCGCGCAGGCCCTGACAGTCATATGCCTAGTGCAGAGTGCATAGACATTTCTGATTGGTCACGTCTGACGGCGCGTGACACATTCGTTCGACATCACGAGGACGCATTTTTATTTGTTTGTTTGTTAGTTCGTTTGTCTATCGTTGTTGCCTTTTCATGCGTTAACGAATGTAAAAAAAGAATTCAAAGATGTGTTTCAAACTCATCATGCGTGCAATCAAAACAAAATGCATTTATAGGCAAATAATAATATGGTTATGAAAATTTCGCAATCTTGGTAAAGGACATAGGCTTTTGACGATTTTTGACTTTCCCTCCCACTTGCAGGTTTATCACACGCTTAACTTTATTCCCCCATCCCTTAAGCTGGGTTTTCATGTGTGCAGAAACGGAAACGGCAAACAGAAACGTCAAAAACACTTCAAGTAGTGAACTACAATGAATGTCTTCATGTGTCTGGAAACGCCGTTTCCGTCCACACAGAAACACTCTTTCTCTTTACTATTTGATGGATTTTTGACGTTTCCGTTGCAGTTTTCGTACACATGAAAACACAGCTTTATGCAAGCGAACGGTCATTAGAATGGTGAGAGGCCATGCGGATTCCCCCGCTAAGAGCTAGCAACATGATTAAAACCTAAAAGCTGAGAGCTTACAGTCTGATTTGACTCTACCTTTACTAGTATCGGTGAAATTGCCCTGAAGGAACTCTTTCTTCTACAACTGAAGTTGACCACGCAGGACATTGTACAGAAACGATACAATAAAAATGCAAAGGAAAAGGGAAGACACACTAAGCTGCCACTCACTGAAGGACATGCTGCGCTTCCAAAATCTAAATCTGGGCTCACAGCAAAGTACTTATAATGGTTTTACATTCTACATTTTTTTTTTGGGTTCAATTGTCTTTTGGTTCAATTTTCTTGGGTAATGCGTACCAAAAGCTTGGCGTATCTTCCCTTTTCCGTTGCATTTTGTTTTTGTATTATTTCTTACGCAAGACTGTGCACCATACAACTTGTTCTTTTTGCTACATTTTGTCTCTGCTCCAAGCCTAGCTGCGACCCCATAGATTTTCTGTTGCTTGTATAATATTTTACGTAGGACATTCCCACAACTTTGGTACCGCAATCTGCACTGCTGATGAGAAATCCAGGACAAAATGCGCCGCTTATTACGAAGACAATAATAATTATATCAATTTAACCCTCAAGAACAATTTCTATTGTATAACCGATCTCATGGTAGCTAACTAACGCAAGAAACGTACTCCTTTGTAAACAATCGGCCAAAAGTACACTGTAACATATTAAAAAACATGCGTCTCTTCAGTTTCCAGTTTAAAGGAAGCCATTTATGGACAGCCTAAATTACTGTCACACGAGATTCCGGAGCCAAGATTTGGGCAATGTCCCCGGGGGTTATTCCACAGGAAAGCGTCAAATTGCCTGCAGCTTTCAAGTGCTCTTCTCATGCATTAGCCCGGGCGTTTGCACAGATAAACACGCAAGTGAGGGCGCTCTTAAATACGGCTTACGTAGTCTTGTCTACATAACCCCACATGTCTGTATACTTTCCGGCAAGTTCGTCTGTCTGTAAGCCAGTCTGTCAATGTCTAGATCTGTTGATGTTTCCGGGATGTGTGTGACTGCTCGTGTGTTTATCTAGCTGTCTGAGTATGTACTTGTACACTTAGACTAAGAGCGCAAATGCCACTTGCTGTCGTGTAGCAGTCGTGTCTAAGTTCCATGTTACCGTTGACGCTGCAAGGAGTTCATGTTTCGCAATGGTGCACGTCTCCATTCGCCTAGATTTAAAGTCTACAAAATGCGACGAATCTGTAACACATTCAGGGGACTCGGTGGTATAGAGGCAAGGTGCTCGCCTCTCATGCCGAAGGTACTGGGTTCGAATCCCAGTCAGTGCTGGCAGGTTGGTGTTTGGGACTTTTTCTCATACTTTCCTGTCCCTGATCCTATGGTAGGTAGGATCGAGCATCTAGACTTCTCGGATAAGGACGAAACATTCGGAGGGCCCGTGTGCAACTTGCGCACGTTAAAGATACCTTGGCATTTGAAAATCTAAAAGTGCAGGCCGAACAAGGCTGCTGCCTGGATAAAATTCTAAAAAACAACCACTAATCCCTACTACAACAAGGACAATAATAATATTGATAAAAACCAAGGACTGTGTGGTGTAAATGCCAAGGGCAGGGAACCTCTTAAAATAAAGACCTAAAACCACGTAACCAAGTCGCAGGTGCGCGCGGAACCTTCCTGTCTTCTAGTTTTCCGTTCATTTGAAAACCTTCCCGTCTATATTTTCCCCCCAGCCACTGGTCCAACGTCTTTCCCCACCCCCTCTGCCCCAATCATAGAACCAGTGTAAATGGTTGAACGTTTCAGAAGTTCCCACTGGCAAGCACTCCCGGCCTCATTCATTATTCTGTCACCGCTGCAGCAAAGGAAAAACCTGACACAGACGCCAAACCTTTCAAGCTCTGACACAAGCCAAAAACACAAACAAAAATATGGGGGGAATGAAATAAATATCGGAACAAAAACGGAACGAACAGGAAAGACTAATTATTTGGCTGTCTCATTTTCATGGCAGAAAATCCTATCAGAAAAAGCTTTGAAGAGACAACGTCATGAAAGATGGCCGCCACCACGTATATCCCTCTCCTTCAATAACAACATGGGTGAGAGCAATCAAAGAACGAGAACGATTATTACTTGTACTTACAATTGGTTTAAAAATCCCGAACGAATATACCCAAGTCGCTGAACGAATTTACCAATTCAGAGAATATATGAGGCGAACCAAGGTTGTAGTGCCTAGTTAGTGCTCAGAAAATCCAGCTTTGCTTTTCTGAGCGCTAGCTAGGCACTACAACCTTGGTTCGCCTCATATTTACTCTGAATTGTTATCTTAGTGCTCCACCTCCTCCTCCTCCCCCCCCCCCCCAAAGCTTCTGCTTACTTCTATTAACGAATCTACCAAATCGCAACCTGAGTTCTTACTGTCCCAACTCCACTTTCTGCACCACTGAGAAATTCGTCGTTAAACACTAATTTGCAGCTTTAGCATCATGATAAGAAATCAGAATAAATCGGAACTGTGAAGCAACTTGATAAGTGCCAGGACGCATTTTAAACAAGTGTCAGCGTGTGCATTTGTTACACTTCTTCTACATACTAAAAGATCTCCAGTTTCCCAGGAAACAGAGATGGAACAAATAAGAACTGAGGCGGTGAGATTTTGTTACATGGAAACTTTGCTGGGTCACATACAAGTTCTCAGAACTCCATGCTCAACGCAACTTGTGCGCGTTTCCCCCCTATGCTGTCGTGTAGTGTGTAAGGAGGATCACAGATCTCTGTTTTCTAAGCAAACACGGAGTGACGATATCATGTTGTGTGACATGGAACTGGGAGGAAAATGTGACTCGGCGTGATACTGACTAAATACTATAAAAAACCACAGAAAAACTGTGGGGTCGCAGCAGGGCTAAAAGCAATATTAAAATCTGGCAAAAAGAAAAAGTTGTATGTGGCAAAACCCTGCATTTTTGTGATACTGACTAGTTCATGCCAGGACCAGGTCAAGATGTCCAGTAAATATCAAATAAAGATGGTAGAGGCTCTCGTCCATACACTTCACCAAGTTTACCAAGCGTCCCCAGCGTTCTGGGACCTCAACCTTGCCCGTAAGTGAGTCACGCATTGCTCTTTGTACTAGTCGGTTGATATGATCCATCTGATTTTTACAGTAATGTTGGTCTATTGTTTGCCTGACTTTGGCCGCTCACGACCCTCCTTGATGGCTGACCTACTTCCGACCTGTTGGGTTTTGCCAAAAATCTTCTTGTCAACTACATGTATAACACACCTGTTCTCCCCCCCCCCCAAAACCCCCCCCCCCCCACAAAACAACAACAACTCCTTCCCCCTTTTCCATTAGCATCTCTTCCATCTTAGATGACAGAGTCGGGCTGACGAAGGACATCAAAGACCTTGCTACACAAGGATGTCTTCAGATGGGAGGACACATGTAGGACTGTGGCCAATTATCACTACCGCAATCTACATTCCTGGCCTGTGCAACATCAAAAGAACCAATCCATCCGTCCACTATAACAATATCAGAAACCTGTCCACTCTACATGACCAGATGTACGTCAGCACCGGGGGCACGCACAGATCTGTCCGTACACACAAAACCCGGTATATTCGCCACAAGTACAACCTCTTGAAAGCTACAGAATTTCCTGTAGGAGTTTCACTGTTACAATGGCCAATACAATATAGTTTTGACCCCGTTATTTTTTTCCGCTCGTCCCAACGATTTTGAACCCTTACAGTGGACTAGGGTTAGGGACACACACACACAAAAAAAAATGTGTACGATTAGAGATAAGGACAGGGTTAGGAGTATGTTTCAGACTGGGGTCCCAGCAATCCGAGGAGTAGAATTGACGTGGACTTTGCCCATAGGAATGACATCGTTTCTAAGTAGATCCGCTGGTTCCAACATAGAGTCGACGTCTATTCGATGTACGTAATCCGCCCTAACAGTTATACTACCAACTTTACGAAAATCTACGCCGGATTAACGTAGGGATGCTGGCTGAGGTGAGAGAAACGTTTAAGGTTAGGGACAGGGATAAACAAAGTGGTCAGAATGTACAGAATTCTCCCCCCCCCCCCCCCCCATGAGTTTTCTATAGACTTATTTGAATCGAAATATTCCACTGTTAAATGAAAATTTCTGTCAAACATCGGAGATGGTATCTAAATGTAAATGTCCTGTCCTTGTCTCGGGAGATGTGAACCAGTCTACGTCACATCATGTTTTCACCCAGTGAGTCACCGAAAGTTCAGTTCAGTTGCAACAGTCAATGTTAAACAGAAATCAAAACAGCTGCAGGTCACACACAGTCACAGGGCAGCGTCAGCAGTCATACAAATCCTAATCAATCACTACGTCGCAGTCTCACGGCGTGTTCACAAAGTCATTAGTTCTACTGCATTGGACAAGCGGAATGTTGCACGACATTGACGTGTCAATACGCTGTTTCGTTCCCGTCCGTCTATTTGTGTAACGTCCACCTGTGTGAAAGACTCTTAAGATTCCTTTCCCTAACAATAACAGCACAGGAATGCTGTTTGCAAAAGAAATCAGACTTTCTACCATTCATAATCAGGAATGAAAATTTCTGTAAAACAAATTTTGGCGGAAGACATGAAATAATCATTAGCCAGGGGCAGAGTGATTAAATGGACTTAATAAAAACAAGATGAAATCTGTGGAATTTACTTGACCAAAACTTTACACTCGGAAAGGAAGAAAGAATGTACAGTTTACTTCAGTGAGTGACACAAATAAACTGCCGGTCTAAAAAAAAAAAGGCTAGTTACACGAGACAGTGGGAAAAAACTTTAAAAGAAGATCATGTCAGTTGACAGCTGTTAGAACACTCAGCAGCAAGGTCAATGGAAAAACAGGCACTTTTTCTGACCCACTGTGTGCTTAACATAATGTCAGGACTACTAAATTTTTTTGGATAGCTGAATCGTTATCTCAGATTCCAATGTTTACTGGAGACTTCAGTCCCCTGTTTGTTCCAACTCCACTCTTTGCATATCTGAGAAATTCGGTGCTAAACGTGTGCAGCTTCGGCATTATGATAAGGAGTTAGAATAAATCGGAATTGTGAAACAGTTTGACAAGTGTCACAACGCATTTTAACCCTTTAAGCTTTATTTACTGATGGAACTTAAAAGTCCCTCCCGCATTTTCACTCTCCCAAATACTGAGAGCTCTCCCGATCTACTTATCCACCTATTCACAAGCTTTAATAACTTCCGTTTTCCTCCTTTAATGTGATTGCCTCCGCGCAGAGCGAAATTCTACACCACGAAAGTTTTGTTGTTTTGCCGAGAGTTAACAAGTGAGTATCCATACCTCAGACTGGCCTTATTTCTGCATATATTCCCATCCTCCACAAAAGCAAGAAAAAAGATAAAAACACACTGAAATGCCCATTTTCAGTCATGATGGCATACTACATGTAGAAAAACTAGTCTAGTTGTGAATTTGATGAAGTAAAGCATGTCTAGCGAATAAAGAGTTACACAAGTGTCAAAGTGTGCATTTGCGCACCTCTTCTACATACTGAAAGATTTCCAGCTTTCATAAAGATGGAGATATGAGTGAGCAAACCAACATGAAGGCCATGTTTTTCCTGCCTGTTTCTTACGCCAAATTATTCTGCGCGGGAAGCCTCAAGTCTGTCAGAACAATGGATGTCGGATTATCAAGCACAAGGACACGGCGACAGGGCACGGACACATTCATTTAATAAACTCATTGCCTACTGTAACTTTTGTGAGTCTGGACGGGAACTCTCAACACTGTCCAGCCAGTTTGAAATTTAGAAGTAGTTCAAATATGGGTTTTTCTTTCGCTCAGTATAAACACAAGACAAAATACATTAGACATTAAAGTAAAGGCAAATCAATGAACCAGGACGGGATTCAATATTTCGAGAAGTTGGTTTAGATATCTGTGTTCGAATAAGCCAAAATCCGCGAGCCGATTATTTGGCTCACCATAGCGAATGTGTTCACTACATTTTTAATCAATCAAATCACACATTTTAATGATCTGAAAGTAAGTAAACTGTATTAAACTTACACCAGCACAAGACGATAGCAGCCTCAAGTGATCCAGACATAGTCTGTCACAAAGTTCCGGTAAATCAGTAGCAAACAATGCTAGCTTACCGTCACACATCTACACAGTTGTGAACTTGAAATACAACATTAAATAATCGAACATGTCGACCTGAACTTGAGCACAGCTTGCGCTTGGCTCTAACCTTGCAGTTTTCATACATAGACTGGGAGCAGCAGCACCAGGTGGTATTGGCAACACGCGGGGTAAGAGAGGGGGAAAAAAACAGCAACACGATAGTAGTTGGATTCGCTGACGAGAAAGCCAGGATTGTTTGACATTTCAAACATGTCCAAATTGAAAATAACGCTCGCACCCCACCCCCACCCCCCGGGGAACAAGGCGGCTATGGCAACATGACAGATCAATGTACCGAAATGTTGCACTGAGCTCTTGTTGAATTCTTGATTTCGGAAGGGGTTTGGGGGTTGGGTGGGGGTCAGGGACGTGATATTGTCTCGTCCTAGCGTTGCACTGGGGTCAGTGTCGAGTTGTTGATTTCGGGTGGTTTGGGGGTGGGGTTGGGGGCAGTATCGAGTTCTTGGGTGCTGGAGGGATTCAGCCTAGAGGTATTGTCTCTGAATGTTGCGCTACGTTTCAGATTTCAGCGTGACATACAATATGATCGTCTCTAGCAGATTTTTCCTTGGGGCAAAAGGGCAGACTTTGATTGTCATCTGGGATATATGGCAGAAACATTCATCTATAGAGGCTGAAAGTCATATTTCTACTGCTAATATGGGATGTTACCCAATCTATTGACGGCCATTTCTGATCAGTGCACGACACTTATGACTCAAAAGTATCCAGGCTTGTCCTTGGTAACATAAGGTGATGAAGTGCAGTCACTGCGCAGCGCAATTCTTGCATGAATTATCTCCCCATGAAATGTATAGCTCAAGGTTGGATGATATCGTGAGACTACGCTTAACAAATCGCATGATGACATGAAAGGTCAGGGGTGAATCTAAATCATAAATCTGGCAGGGTCCCCGTCCATGACAGAGAGAGAGAGAGAGAGAGAGAGACTCCTTCAACATGATATGATATCGCTTATCAACACGTTTTGCATCCAGTATCGCGTGACTTCATATCATCTGTGTTCCTAAGGAAGTCACGAAATCAAAGAACAGGTCTGATAAATCAGCGTCGGGCTAGTTCAACAAAGCCACTTCCTGGCCTCTAGAGATAACACCAACAATGATCTTGAAATGCCGAGGCTACACACCATCACAAAAAAACTCGCACGGTTGTCAAATGTCAAGTGTTGTAGGAAAACTCGATGACAGGTCGACAAATAATGAAATGGAAATGTTATATGAGAGAGGATTTAAATGTTCTTGAACAAAATAAACGAACACAAGAATTTTGAGCAACTCGCTTGGCATTAAGTTTATTCTCTAAAAATCATAAGGAAAGTTCTTTGATTTGTCGGGGGGCCTCAGCCGAAGGCTGTTGGCCCCCACGTCTACTCCCGAAACACAACTCACTAGGGCCGAGACATCTAACTAACTAACTCACGTGCACCCTAGGTCATTTTATAAGAATGGCCAAACAAGTGGGCGAGACTGACCATCCAGAAGGTGGAAAACCCAAGGGAAAGCCCAAGGTGGGAAGCGACCTTGGCCTTGAGGGACGGGGTATGTGAGACTGTCTACCCAGATGGGGGAAACCCCAAGTGACCACACAGAAGGTGGAAAACCCAAGGGAAAACCCAATGTGGGAAACTGATATTATAACATCCCCCCCAACTAAAATAATGGATACATTATTTAAAAAGAAACAAATAATGCAGTTTAACAGGTTGCCATAAAAGGGGGAGTAAAGAAAATGTAAGTATATCTGGAAAGTCTCCAAATAATAAACTAAGGTCCATGCATATGACAGGGTCCAAATATGAAAATAATGCAAATCATGTCAACATCAATAACATAATGGGCTTGAGTACATATACAGAGTCAACATACCGTGGAGTTAAACATAATGCTTCTGTAACTGTATTGTTATGTATTCAATGATCAAAACAAATTTCCTTGTACAAGGACGAATAAAATTTATCTTATCTTATCTTATCTTATCTTATAAGGGTACATAAAATCGAGTCAAGGTTAGGTTACAGCGTAACAGGGCGCGAAACCCATACCTTACATTTTCACTGACCGAGCCATGGTGCATTCCATTCTCACGAAAGTGAGAGACTGGACCAAATATTTGCTGTCAAAATCTTCCTGAGAGGGGAATTTGGGGCATGTATGTGGGAATAGTTGAACTGCGTGGGCAGAGCAGTCATGAAATTTTTTGTCTGGGTGAGGACACAAGAGAGGGAAAACCTCGATGGGCATAACAATGTCGACATAACAATCCTTGAACAAAATAGGAATATTTTGTGTAAGACTATTGTGGCCGAAGAAACAATTTGAAAATCCGTTCTTAGCATGATAATGATATAACACATTAAGCATAAGCATGAATGTATCAAAATGACAAATAAAATGCAGTAATAAAAGAAGCTTACATGTTGTTTGTCATCAAAAAACAAAATGTAATAGAGAAATATGGGATCGGGAGAAAGTCATTGGGAAACAGTATTAACTGAGCAAACACATGCCAAAACCTAAAAACCTAAGCATGTACCAGAGTACTTAGATGGTGGGTGGTGGGTTGATTCGTATATTCCGTTGCGCTTTTCTGTCAAGCTCTGAATAATTAACCCATCGTGAGTTACTGGCACTCTCACCCTTCAGCTGCACCAAGTACATTGGGGAGTTTCCACAAAGTTTCTGTCCTAAGACTTTTCTAATTTTCATGACGTCGTCGCTACTGTGACTCGTAGATAGAACGAAGTCAAGGACAGATTTGTCATACTGTGGGGCAGTTTGGTTCTGAATACGAGTAGACTTGTGAAGAGATTGAGGAATAGAACTATTCTCTGCGTTTGTCTTATAAACTTGTTGAGGGGAAGGACTGGCAACTTCTGTCGGTTGTTGGTTGTTGAGGAAACGTGTAATGTCTCCACTGTTTTTAGTAAAGAAAGGATTAGGGTTATTCTCCCTGACATGAGCCTTTTTCAACCGATTCATATGGACTGGATTGGTCAGCAGTTTTGAATGTGAATCTTTCAGTTTGACTATGTGGGGACTAACAATTTCATGAATGACAAAAGGACCTTCATAATTGTTCTGCAATTTTTGTCCCTTCCCCGTGGGCTCAATACGTAAATAGACATAGTCACCTACAGCTACATCAAGTAATCGAGTGGAGATGTTTTCTCGCAAACACATAGATTCTTGGGCTTCTAGGGCATTGTGTTTGACATTTTCTCGAATGATTTTCATCTTTTGTTCCTGCTTGTTCAGAAAGGACTGGGTGTCTTTGCAATTCTTGTTTGCGGTTCTGAGACCATAGGAATTGTTAAGGGGAAAGCTCGGTTTGTGGCCATAAAGGATTTCGAATGGGGAATACTGAACAGTAGTATGGATGGAAGTGTTCATGGAAAAAATGATGGCAGGAAGGAACGTGTCCCAATCGTTTTTGTTTTCATTTACATAAGGGGTAAGTCTCTCCCCAAGGGTGCGGTGGGTTCTCTCGCAGGCACCCAACACGAAATGACACAAGGCAGGAGCGAACTGCAATGGCACATTCAACATGTTGCACAGTTCTTTTAGTAACAGAAGATGTGAATTCACTTCCCAAATCACTGACCAAACAATCTGGGGTGCCATATGTTGTGCAAAGTTCAAAAAGAGCCTCACTTACAGTGAAACTATCTTTTGCCTTCAAGGCTTTAGCATGTACAAACTTAGAGAACAAATCAACAGCAGTAAAAATATAACAGTTACCCTGAGCTGTGGCAGGTAAAGGACCATACAGATCAATCTGAAATATTTCAAATGGTTTCGATGGCGTAGGAAATGCAGTTACATGTGACTGGGTATGTTTCACGACTTTTCTCTTCTGACAGTCAGGACATGATCTTACATATTCCGTCACCAAGACAGACATTCTTTTAAAGAAGTAATATTCTTTTAGTCTATCCAGCGTGGCAGTTATTCCAGCATGGCCTGCAAGGCACGAGTCATGATACAGGGCAATAACTGTGTGTTGCATTACCTTAGGCAGCACTATTAATTGATAACTTTTGGATGTAGCAAGTTTCCTCTTAGTCTTTGGTACAGTAGTGTGAAGGAGCAGATCGTCTGCTAAAACATAGTCCGAGCTTTTAATCAAAATTTGCCTTGACTGTTTCTGAGAAGATGGAAGCTCCCCAGTCTTTAGATAATTAATCAATGGTTTTAAATCAGGATCTTGCTGTTGCAGCAAGCTTACACTTGCATGGGAGAAGTCAGAATTTTTAAACATATTTACAGATGTGAGCAAATCTTTTACCCTGTCACCTAGATTGTCGTCGGTCACATTGTCAGTGACGTTACTAGCGCTTTTGAAACTCTGGTCTTGGAGGACATCACTAGCATCATAATAGAGTTCTGTCTCATCATCACTATCACTTATCAACACGTTTTGCATCCAGTATCGCGTGACTTCATATCATCTGTGTTCCTAAGGAAGTCACGAAATCAAAGAACAGGTCTGATAAATCAGCGTCGGGCTAGTTCAACAAAGCCACTTCCTGGCCTCTAGAGATAACACCAACAGTGATCTTGAAATGCCGAGGCTACACACCATCACAAAAAAAATCGCACGGTTGTCAGATGTCAAGTTTTGTAGGAAAACTCGATGACAGGTCGACAAATAATGAAATGGAAAGTAAACAGTGAGAACTACAAAATGGATGGACACTTTTATACATACCGATAAATGACAATTCGATACCTATAAAATAATATTCCGGACAAGGGACGGATAACTGCATGCCCTGCCAGCAAGATATGGATTCGATTAGGCAGCAGCACACCACATGCCATAGTTAAGGTTGGAATCAACATTGTCCCGAAAACTGAATAAAAAATAAAGACTACAGAAGAATTGCAGTTGGAGCTGGAGTTTGGAGAAAGGACGTTGACGGGACGAAGGATATAATTATGCTAGGAAGATGAAAGACGATAGACAGAATATGCAGTACTGGATTAAGGCAGGGGCTTTGTGGGCGGCAGCTCACGGGCCTCCACAGATTAAGCCACATTATCAATATTGGAATCCCAAATCCGTGCTTTTATCATTTTATCAATCATTACTGCGGGAGGGGGGGGGGCGCTCAGGACAGCTGCAGTCCAGTGGCCTTAAAGCCCCCCAAACCATCCCCCGGCCCTGACAATATAATAGAACAATAGGACAGAAAGAGTCAGTCCCTTCCTGAAGCCCCCACTACCTACGGGAGAAAAACAACTCTAGTCACAAACAAATAATTTTTGCCTACATCCACCTTTTGCTGCATCAGCCTCGTCTCTGCCAAACCAAAGTTTCAAAAAAAAAAAAAAAACGGAAGTCGCAAACTACATTGCATTTGAGAATCACCCTTTCAGTTGCTGCAGGGAACTTGTGGACTTTCAAATCGATGTTCCCAGTTTCACAGTTTTGTGACTGTGGGCATTTTTTCCCCTTCAATTTCATTTTCACACCCAACCAAATACAAGAGAATTAATCTCGTCTACCATCTATGGTAAAGGTGACCAAAATTTATAGACTCTTTAGTACCGGGACAACCTGCGGGTACCCGTCTATCCTGATCTGTGCTCTAAATCCTATTAATGCACCTGCGAAATGTAAACACTTCGCTTATCTCCCTTTGTATCTAAGGGAGACTAATGTACACATCCACTTCACATAAGGTTATCTCTTCCCGGACAAGAGAGATTGGAAATGAAGTGGAGGGAATGGGCTGTACGACTGTGGCGACTATGGTCAACTGGCTGACTAAGGTCATCATGTGTGCTGATGATGTCTCGTCCTTGCTCTACTCCCCCCCCCCCCCCTTTCCGCTTTCACAGCGGTGTGGTGGTCATGTGGAAGATGTGGTAGTGTGTATTGGTAGTGGTGATAGTTATGTGGTGGTGGTAATAGCTGTAGTGTTCATGATTTTTATGAAAGTGATTGGAAGAGATCATGGGAGAGGTTGTAGTGGTTGTGTTTACTGTGATGATGATGATGATGACGATGGTGGTGGTGTCTGTGGCCTCCGTGGTCACAGCAAGGATCAGTGAAGACGAGGAGATGTTGTGTTAGTAACTATCCCCAATGTTTGAAGCAGGAAAGTGTCATTCTGTGTACGCGCTTTTGTCAGCTTATTTATCTGGTCTTAGTTCTTACTGTTCTGATCTGTCCATCCGTTCCCACTCGTGCCCACCCACAGACACGATCTCTCCATCCGATCCATGGGTACCATCACAATCTCTGATCCAGTGACAAAAGACAGCGCAGAACAAAGAGCGCAGCAGATTCTATCATTCAGCCATTGTGTCTTATCAACAGGGTCGACACAAGTTTGTCGACCTCCTTACTGTCCATTGGTTCATACAGCAGCAGAGGTGCGAGATGCACACGTGTGTATGCGACTGATGGCCAGCGGACTCTGAGTAAAGCACGTACCCCGATCACTTAAGTGATGGCTGCCTTTATTTTACAGGAGTGGACTGTTATAGACATACCCTAACTACGTTGTCACACCGGCTGTTGGTTATTGGCAGCAACACTGTGCACCCCCTCCCCCTCCCCCCACCCCCATCTCCGGGTTGTCGATCCTTGTGTCTCCATGATTATAATGATTCTATTTTTTATTTGTGTGCCCCACAAATGAGCATTACGTGGTTTTGTGGGAGATGTTGAAATCCTCCCGCTGTTATCAGCGCCAGAGAAAGATCAAGACTGGCCACTGTATAGTGAGACGATTTATAACTATCATTGACGCTGTGATCAGTTTTGGGGGGACAACTTTGGGGGGGGGGGGGGCTCGGGGAGATTGGTTTGTATTGTAGTAGTAGTGCGAGGATGTAGTCGTTGTTGCTGAGACAAACCTGATATGTGGATGGTGTTGGTGGGATGTTGACGTGAAAACTGTGTTGCTTCAGTAGCTAGAGAAGCGGAGAAAGGAAGAATAAATGAAAACAGAAATGAATGACTGAAAGAAAAGTACTTTGTACGGAAACTGAAGACAGGAAAGAAGGAAAGGAAGAGGACAGAAATAAGAAAACGTTAAAAACAAAACAAAAAACATGACAATTTTTGTCCCTTTGACCCGTTGCAAGAATCTGTGTGTTTGTGTGCGGAAAGGGGGGTGAAGGTGGGGCGGGGTGAGAGTGGACATTTTGGTGATGCAAGAAAAGATAAGACAGCCTACATGATTATACGTATAGACTATACACTTCCGGGTATGTTTGTAAGGTTCTATTCCATGGGAAAGCCAAAATGTCTTCACTAAAGGTGGTAACGGACATTTTGAAAAGTATGATTAAACTGAGGCTGACTGATAAAGCGTCGATGTACATAGGAGTAAACAACAACAACAAAAAATCTGCAATAACATTGTATTATTTACAATCTGATGGCAGACCAAATTCATACATAGTTTTTAAAACCTCTCCATTAAGTTCCCTTCCCACTACTTTATACCGTAGTTGTAGCACACACGCCTGCCTACCCCATGTCTAAATATCGACCTCATATTAACTCATATTCACTCACAGTATATTTTCACTCTTGTCCCCCCGAACACCATGCAAATATCAAACCTCCAATGCACATTTATTTTACTCCCAATGGAATTGATGAAAGAGAAACCAGTTTATGAGCAAACCCGACCTCCAGATGTTGCCTCCTGCACAGTGCACACACAATATGTTACACACCGTGTCATTTCGCATTTCCAACCGCCAGCACCGACGTGAACGACACATTGCAACCGCTTGTGTCACATGACATAACGGTCTGTACACCAATAGTTTTGCTCTTATCTGATACACACGCACACATATTATACACAGAGAGAGAGAGAGAGAGAGACAGAGCAAGAGAGAGACAAAGAGAGAGCAAGGGAGACAGAAAGGGAGAGAGAGAGAGAGAGAGAGCAAGAGAGAGAGAGAGAAAGGGAGAGCGCTAGAGAGAGTTTGAAAGAGAAAGAAAGACCGAGAAAGAAAGAGAAAGAGAGAACGAGAGAGGGAAAGACAGACAGAAAGAAAGAGAGAGAGAGAAGAGAAAGAAAAAGAGAGAGAGAGAGGGAAAGAGAGAGAGAAATAAGACGGGAAATGAAAGTCACACACACACACACATGCAACCACACTGGTTGGCATAATTACCAAAACGACCACACAAACTAAACCACTATTAAAATACCCACATTGAACGAGCAATCACCATTACAATTATGCGGAACTTTCTGGCAACACTTTTTGGCATTTAATTAGCAAAACGTTATGCATACACAGATTTCAGATGTCTGCCCTGTACTAGATCTGTAATCAGACCCGCACACAGCACGTACATTATCGTTGCTTCTAGTAGCTGCAAACGGAAACGGCCAAAAATCCCTCATATAGTAAAAAGAAAGAGGTTTCCATGTGTACGGAAACGGCGTGAGGAAACATTCTTTCTATTTCACTACTTGAAGGCTCTTTGACGTTTCCGTTGCCGTTTCCGTTTCTGTATACATGAGAACTCAGCTTTAGCCGAAAGACATCGAAACAAGACGAAAGCGGAAGCCATAATGCGCTCTAAAAGACACTATGAAAGTCATCTTCTCGGCTTTTCGGCAAGATGAAACTGGGGTTATTCGGCAAAACGTAGTCATGCGAACGTATGGCCCAGACAGAAAGACAGAACATTAATGTGGTCTATACAATGATTTTAAATTGTGAGATTGACCAAGATCCGAATTAGAGGTCTTTTTCCGTAAAAACGTCAGCACTATAGAGTAGGATCGTATGTTGTAAGTGGTGGTAATTAATTCTCAAGTAGTAAACAACAGTGTAGCTTAGTGACAGCGTGTCAAACAGTGCCCGTAAGCCAGATAGGCAGATCTCCAGGTGAGACAGCTGGTGACTAGTAACCCAGACAGCAACATGACGAAAATCCCGTGGCTACGATTGACGCCAAGTCTGCACATAGGAATGACATCGTTCCGACATAGATCGGCTGGTTACGACATCGTGCCGATGTCAGGTTCGATGTACGGAACCCGTCGAATATCTGTTCACTAACTGTGTAAACAGTGACGCCAATCGGGGACGTAACTCAAAGATTAATATTATGTGGCTAGGCCGAGTAAATGCATCGTTATAACAACATTAATTGCTGTACACACGTATGAAATCTTGGCTTAAAGTGTAAAACCCACCATATCTCCCTACAA
This sequence comes from Onchidella celtica, assembly GCA_963931925.1. NCBI lineage: Eukaryota > Metazoa > Mollusca > Gastropoda > Systellommatophora > Onchidiidae > Onchidella > Onchidella celtica. The sequence continues at coordinate 14,945,994 of OZ007582.1, forward strand.
AATATCTTAACACCAGACTTACGATACGTATCACAAACAAGCGGACACTACCATGTCAAGAATCTTTACGGCCCGTATCTCACCTGCCAAACACACTTACGCACCTAATCACTGAACTCTCCCAACTGCGGCAACCTTAACCAAATCCTGACGTAAAATCACACAATCAGAGGTAACATAATCAATATGTCCATGCACATAATCTGAGAAGATATAAACAACTTCAGAACGGCAGATCAAATTCCAGAACATTCCATTTCTCTCTCCCTTTCTCCGTCTCCCTGCACGTGCAGCTTCCTCCCTTTAACATCCCATCTAAGTCATTATAGATCTTGGAATGACAGAAAAAGAAAGAAAGAAAAACCCTAATCACTTAATGGGCTCTATCTTTTCGCTATATTATCGATCTGCCTTGCTGTGCTACGCATCATCTGCGCACCAATGCGTTCACTAGTTTCAAGCTGCAGCAGAGAAGAAGATTCACTTCAAAGCATTCGCATTAATGAACGCGTCCATCTGTGAGGGCTTTGAGTTGTAGAGTCGCACGTAAACCGTAGGTATTGATGGACTGGCTGGTGGAGCCTGATGCACCTGGATTGAGTCCTGAGCAGGGGAGGGGAGGGGGGAGGGGTAAGACCCCTGCAAAGCTGGTAATAGGCCCAGGCCAAGTGTAGGCCCCATTTCAAATTGCACTTTAAGTATTTTTTTAATATGAACATAAAATGATCTTCTTTAACATAGACATATTGGTACTAAAAAGTCCCATTTGTCTATTTGTCTTCCTTTACAATATCAATATTCTTCATTGAGAAGAAGTGAAGCCCTTCAAGACCAACTGGTCAACCTGGAGCCCCCCCCCCCACCCTTTTTCTGGATTGGAAGGGAGGTTGGGGGGGGGGGGGTTGGGAGGGTATGGCAGGTCACCAGGTGTATTCCCAAACCATTTTTTTTACCAGTCAACATGTTACATTTCCATCTCTGAAAGAGTTCAAAGGGGAGTGCAAATAAGGTTCAGTGATCTGAGGTCGACATTTGTAAAACATTGGCTGGGTTATGAAACTTAGATGTATATTTTTTATGTGAAACATTAATTTTCGTACATATTAAATGGATCAGTAGTTTAATTAGAGGCTTTGCGGTGGCTGGAAATAATCATACGTGAAGACTGAAGATTCACTGAGGGCGGACATTGATTGACCAAACTGATGATGCTCTACTGGCGTGTGAAATGTATCGGCTGCATGGGTTATTTCCAACATGGCGTGTAGTCAGTCAGGTCCACATTGGAACGTACGTTTGCACAATCATTGAGAACAAAATAATGACATTTATAATGGCATGGGCCTACGAACGATTCTCAGAGGAAAGGGGTGGAGCTAATCCACTTGGCAGAGGCAGAAAAAAAATAAAGCTTTTCATAAGTGTATTTTGAATTTTGCTTTCATTTTTGTGAAGCCAGATTCAGGGATGGGCTTGTCCTCTTCCCGAACTCATACCAACAAAAGGTCTTCACTCCTTGACACCCCCTCCCCCTCACACACAAAAGCCCTCTTAAACCGTAATTCTCCACTATCAAAGCTCTCCTGCGGGTCACCATCACCCCGTTTGCTATTGACAACAATAAAAGTAGAATATCCGTAGTTCCGGATTTAAACCGCGTCATTCAAATAAATACATCGACGAGAAATAAAGTTGGGTCATTTGAATTCTACGCACTCAGAAAGCTACACACATTGGAATTCAAAGGTGGCGATAGTTTGACTGAACACCAGCGCACCGTTCAAAGACGTGACGCGACTTTTTTTTTGTGAACGCCCCACAAGGTGCAAAACCAACACAGCACTGGAAGAACTATGGCGTCCGTCTTGTTGACACATGGATCGGTGTGCAAAATTTGACAGAGTAGCTACGATAGACACACCATGACATGCCTTAGATTCTCTCTGTCTGCTCCGGTCAGTATAGCTTTATACAGTAATGACCCTGACAACAGTAATTAAAAGATCATTATGAAATGGGTTCCCGTCTTGGGAACATTCGTTATAATTTCATTGAAAAAAACGACATCAATAGTTTACCCATAGATCTAGTCACACGAAGACTTGGATTTTACTTCCTACAGCATGAAACTATAAATGTAAAGTAAACATTTTCCGAGAGGGACATGGAAATAGCGTTGCAAGTTTGTTGTTTCATTAGTGAACTTTGCCATAGCTGCTGAGAAGGGGAGACATTTCGGCAGATGTGAAGGGCAGATTACGGAAGTGACGGACGTGTTCACAACTGTGTAATTACGTTTGTCTAATAAACCTGTGTGTGTGTGTGTGTGTGTGTGTGTGTGTGTATCTGTCTCTCTCTCTCTATGTCTCTGTATGTGCGTGTCTTTCTCTGTCTCTCTCTCCCTCTCTGATTTTCTGTGTCACTGTTTCTCACTATGTCTCTGTCTTTCCCTCTCTTACTCTCGATCTCCCTCTGTCTCTCACACTCGAGGGGACGATATGGTTAATGACAGGTGAAGGTTTGAACGACAGAAAAGGGAGAGAGAGAAAAAAACATCTTTTTAATAGTGGAGAAAAAGACGGAGACAGGAAACCTTTTCTCGGCAAAGTCTCGTGGAGAGTCTCCACGAGTGAGAAGTCAATCACTGAAGTCTCGAGCATCTCCAGACAGTCGCTGAGGACATGACGAGAGATTGCAAATTGTCCTGGGCTGTTTGGGATGCGCCCTCTGCGAGTCAGCGCGGGGAGTCGGCAGAGTTATCGACCGTTGTCTTTACAGAAATGCTGGGACTTTTGAAGGCACGCACTAAAGCCGGTCATGTTTGATGACAGATGACATTAGCGACATTCCATACTTTGAGAAAATGAAGTTGATATGGAAATCAATAGTACAATATCACATTTGCGTTTATGCTCAGGCAGCGGGTATGTGTGAAAATTTCGACACGTTAAGGATGGGCAACGGAGAAACGCTTGGGGACAGAAATGATTTATCTTAGAACCCAAATGATAAATTATTAATAAAAAATATACAGCACATTTTTCTTGTTTCACATCACAGGAGGCAAAAGACGAGGGCTCCTGATGTACTATGGAACACAACAGGTGTTCTTGTCTACTTTTTCTTTTTTACTAGAACGAACGATTCTTGATCGATCATTATGTCTGAAGGTCCGAATGGTTAATGACCGAACATTAATCAGTATTCAGACACCGGAACTACCACTGTGAATGTTTTGATTATTTTTTGGGGACAATGAACAAGGACAGACCTTGGGATGTAAGGTGGTGGTGGTGGTGGGGTGGGGGTCGGGGCGGGAGAGGCTGAGGAGGGATTAAAAGGACCTGTGTTGGTTTGGGGCGGGGCGGGGTGGGGTGGGGGGGGGGGGAGGGAATAGGATTGAGTTTACTGATGAGAAATGAACGCTCTAGTAAACATATGGTGGCTTTGGGTATAAAATTGATGAAGTTTACTTGGTCTGGTCTGTTTATTTCAGATAGGAGGTGGGAGTGATTGTGGTGGTAGAGGTGGTGATGGTGGTGGTGGTAGTAGTGGTGATGATCGATGATGGTGGTGATAGTGGTGGGGGTGATGGCAGTGGTGGTGGTGATCGATGATAGTGGTAATGGTGGTGATGGTGGTGGTGATGATGATGGTGGTGGTAGGAGTGGTGATGACGATGGTGGTGGTAGTGGTAGCGGTGGTGGTGGTAGTGGCGGTGATGGTGGTGATGATGGTAGTAGTGGTGGTGATTATGGTAGTGGTAGTCGTGGTGGTGATGATGGTGGTGATGATGATGGTAGTGATGGTGGTGATGATGATGGTAGTGGTAATGGTGGTGATTACAGTAACGAAAGAGCTTGCATGAGTCACTATCCGGTATCCATATGTCTCAGTACTGTAAACCAACCAGGTTTTCCAGAATTTTCTCGCCTGTCCACGCACTAACGACGATCTGCGGTCGCAGGTAGCCAAAATACCTGCTGAGGGCATGCTTTAGTTTAAGAATGTTGTTACAAGTACGTACGTCGGCCAAGTCTTTTTGCGTTAGGAGTATGTATTTTAAAGCCTTTTGTGACGTCAGAGCTAGAGAGCTCCTTACGAATAAAAACTCCTAACTACAGCCTTAATTAATTATTCTTTCAGATTTTCTTTTTGTTTTCCTCCTGTTTTTTTTTTTTTTGGTTGAAAGAGGGGGCAAGGCTAGGAATTCTCTAACATATAGGGTTGAGGATAAGGACAGTTAGGGATAGGTACGTGTACGTACGCGCCCCTAGCGCAAAACGCCTGGAGTTGCGTACGTGCAAGTAACTACAGCCTTGCTTTAAAGTGACTTCATAAAGGCAGTTCGATTCAGGAAGGTTTCAAAACCGCCATACACACACAGACCACCACAATTATGTACACACGGTAGGCACGGCTAGATTGTATCAACTGCACGGCAGTAAGGTCACGCAATGAGAAAAATGATCTTTATAGTTTATTGCGGCATAAAAATCACTGACAGGCGAAACAAAAGGGCAGACAAAGGTGTCGTAACAAAGACAAAACACTCTTACCTCCCATACAAAAAACTCGATGGCGGGAGATGAATATCAATGTGCCGAATTCATTACCATTTACACGCATACGCGTGTCATGATGGCCACTAATTGAGATAAGATTAATTAATTGGCGCTCTATCCGGGCAAATACGTGCGTTATCTCGCCCCCCTCCCTTCCCCCCGTCGCTGGCCGTTTCTATTACATCTGACCCGTGGGTGACGCCAGTTATGAATATTGATGATGAGACCCAGGGGGAGGGGGTTGGAAGGAGAGGCTGGGAGAGACCATCAACTTTTTTTGTTGTTGACGAGCAGGGATAATTTGGCGGACGAAATAGATTTTCAAATTAAAAAAAAAATGAAGAAAATAGATCTAGCTGGGAACAACGACAAACAGAGACAGATCTTTGATATCCACACGCCCACATTTCATCGCATCTCGTTGGGATGTTTACATTATCTGTAATTTGACCTGAAAGTACACAGAAATTGTCCCTATGAAAAAAAACAACATTGTTCTATAAGAGAATCAAATGTCACACCTTTGTTGCCGGCCAGATAGGATATATTACAAGTTCTTGCATTCTGCAGCCAGGTACGCACTGAAATGCTGGCCGAAGACTGTATCGAATTGAAATCTACAGACAAGGGAAGCTTTTGTCTAGACCCAATTGAATCTGTCTACTTGTAAGTTATCGCCCACTACGTCTGATCGTTCGATTAACTTTTAATCCAGGGCGGATTTTTCTTTTTTTTTCCGGAAGAGTCCCTGAACCCAGGGTGTCCAGGAAAGTCCTCGAGCAGGTCAAAGTATTTTTAAAAAAATGAAAATTTCAGTTATCTAATACTATTAGTATGAAAACGCTTCAGGCGTGCTTACATTACAGGTGTGGCCAAAGCGCTGTTGGCGAGTCACACGCGGCTCTTTGACCTTCAATAAATATGAGACATTTGGAAATATGATGGCTGAGCTCTTTTATTTTGTAAACCTTTAGTATGTATGTTTACTCCATGATTACTGAGACTAATAAAAATTAACAGTTTAAAAAAACAACTGCATACATGGGTAAATATTCTTTCATCGATGTATTTCTTAATCTTTATGTATGATTTTTGTCACAAAATGTGTATACAGCGATGAAAACGTGTGTGTACATTTTATTCATATCTTGTGGCTTTCGAACATCTGAAGTTTATCCTATGTGGCCCTTACTTTAAGCAAATTTGGCCACTCCTGATTATATTATGTAAATATTTGGGGAGAAGTCACAGGTGTGCAGAGAATTCTTCACTGACAAGAAAATAGAGAGAGACAGAGACAGAGACACACATACAGAGAGAGAGAGAGACACAGAGAGAGAGAGACAGAGAGAGAGAGAGAGAGAGAGACAGAGAGACAGAGAGAGAGAGAGAGAGAGACAGAGAGAGCGAGAAAGAGAGAGAAAGAGAGAGAGACAAAGAGAGAGAGACAGAGAGAGACAGAGAGATACAGAGAGAGAGAGAGAGAGAGAGAGAGAGAGAGACAGAGAGTGAGTAAATAAAAAAGACCACATCTACAAGCACAATGAATATGCCCCTATATCCTATCTCCTCGAGTTACCGATGATGTCAGAACATGACAATTATCTAAAGCCTGTACTCCCAGCTACCCTGCAGAGTTATCTCTTCACTACCAGCTTTTGGCTTCTTATAATTTGCCGGGGGGAAAATCGAAGTGTGGCTTGTGATGTAGGCTCTGGTGTTGACCTCGGTGACATGACGCAGCTCCGGCGTCACAAAGAGCAGAAAACAAAAACACAGATAAGATAAAGGGCGGTTAATCATCGGCTTTATTCCAGGCATCAGACAGGATTATCCACCCCTTGCCGAGTGCAACGCCCATTATTTTTAAAAACTGGCCCAGACTGGGAGACTACAAATCGATGGTTTCAGTTGCAATACGTAACATCTAGGGATAGGTTATACAGGTTTCTATAATAAAATAAATTTTACAACCACAATTGAAATATTAAAGTTGTGGGTATTGGGAGATGGATGGATGGGTTGGCGGGTGGATGAATGGGGGAAGGGATGGATGGATGGGTGGATGGACGGACGGGTGGACGGACGGGCGGCCAGACAGATGTAGACGGGTGGATGGATGGTAGTTGGATGGATGGATAGTGGGTGGATGGACGGACGGAAGGCCAGACGGACAGACGGACGGATGGATGGATGGATGGATGGACGGACGGACGGATGGCTGGGTGGATGGATGGACGGATGGATGGATGGATGGATGGATGGATGGATGGATGGACGGACGGACGGATGGATGGACGGACGGATGCATGGATGGATGGATGGATGGACGGACGGATGATTGGATGGATGGATGGATGAGCGGATGGATGGATGAGCGGATGGATGGATGGATGGATGAGCGGATGGATGGATGGATGAGCGGATGGATGGATGGATGGATGGATGGATGGATGAGCGGATGGATGGATGAATGGATGGACGGATGGATGGATGGATGGATGGATGGATGAGCGGATGGATGGATGGATGGATGAGCGGATGGATGGATGGATGGATGGATGGATGAGCGGATGGATGGATGGATGGATGAGCGGATGGATGGATGGATGGATGGATGGATGGATGGATGGATGGATGAGCGGATGGATGGATGGGTGGATGGATGGATGAGCGGATGGATGGATGGATGGATGGATGGATGCGCGGATGGATGGATGGATGGATGGATGAGCGGATGGGCGGATGGATGGATGGGTGGATGGATGGATGAGCGGATGGATGGATGGATGGATGGATGGATGCGCGGATGGATGGATGGATGGATGGATGAGCGAATGAATGGATGGATGGATGAGCGGATGGATGGATGGATGGATGGATGGATGGATGGATGGATGGATGGATGGATGCGCGGATGGATGGATGGATGGACGGATGGATGAGCGGATGGATGGATGGATGGACGGGCGGTTTGATATTTGGACTGCGCCAGCAGATAAAAATGTAAGACATGATGAGTAATACCCAGTTTTCTCTTATAAAGAAAAACACAGCCAAGGGGCCTGGTATTTACCCGGATGTGACATGACTCATATCTCTCACAAAATGCTAACCCAATCTCACAACAGGACTAAAGAGCCACTCTCCCAAACCCCACCCCACCCCCCGGGGGAGGGGATTATGAAATACAATACAGTATTTATACAATTATTGATTTTTTGCGTGCAGGTGTGGAAATAACTGAGCCACAACCACACAGTCATGAGCTCAGCAAAGACTTTCGCCAATGAACGACTGGGGAAAACTACGGTCCTACATCCGGTTATCAAGGGGGTCTCTTGACCGGATTCCTTTCTTGGATAAATAGGGTTAATTCCAGAGAAAAAGACCATCGGCGTTTCCTGATTTGGCAGCCTTAATGAAAGATGGAAATAGGATGTTGTGGTGTCTGGGCAAATGTGACGTGTGAGACAGTGTAGTGGACTATGGAGACTGCCCGTTCTGTCGCATTATGGGGGAAATACCGTATTTATGCCAAAAGACAGAATTTGACCGGAGCTTCGAACATCATTTCGCGTTGCGTTTGGCTTTAGTCTTCGTTCCATTTCCATGGGTGGGTTGATGAAGACATTGAGGTGCGAGCCCCCACCCCCCCCCCCCCAATTACCACAATGATTGAGGCGGGCGGGATACAAACGGGGTGAGGGAAGAATGTGCGATAAGACTGGACAAATACGGAACTCTTTGGCCACTGGGACAATTAGTAAGTAAACACTCAAATAGATCTTGGAGCGGGGAGAGTTAGCACTTGTGGGGATGCCCGATGTGCCAGGATTCTGATTCCTGCCAATCAATCAATCAATCAGTCAGTCATTCAATCAATCAATCAATCCATCAATCCGTCAATCAATCAATCCGTCCATCCATCCATCAATTAAATCAATCAATCCATTAATTCATCCATTCATCAATCAATCAATCCATTTCCATTTCGTGGTGACAAAAGGAAACTACACTGTAGGAGGGCTGTCCGCAAAGTAAGGTGAAAATGGTCACGGATTACGTATATTAATAATTATAAATCTATCTGGATCCAAATGAAATATTGACATACGTTACCACCACCATTCGGCTACCTCTCTAACATAGTCCCCATGAAAACTGATGCATTTGGGGACTATGTGGAGAAGTAGCGGAATGGTGTTGATAACTTACGTGGAAGTTTCATTCTGATCCTAATATTTGTACATTCGGTGACCATTTTTCACCTTACTTTTTGGACAATCCTCGTATTACCCATACAGTGTTATCACCCACATAGATACAAAGAGCACATTTCACTCTATAACATGATGTTAAGAAGGGAATTTCACCTAGGTTGGCATGTGCTGTCTTTCTCCGTAGCACGAGAACGCTTTCTGCCGTTCCTAAACTGCCAATCGGGTCACGGATCCAGAAAGTGTGTCGCGTCACTTCCAGAACTTAATTCTTGTTTGTTCCAACTGCACTTTTTGCACAACTGAGAAATTCCACATCAACCGTATGCTGCTTTCATATTATGATAATAAGTTAGAATAAATCGGACCTGTGAAACAGTTTGATAAGTGCGACAATGGATTTTAAACAAGTGTCAAAGTGTGCATTTGTTACATCTCTCCTACATACTGAGAAATCTCCAGGTTTGTTTGTTTTTTTTCTCCCGAAAATGGAGACAGAACAAACACGAACTTAGGTCGCGACCCTGAGACTGGAGTGTATTATCAAGAGCACCCCAGCCCCCACCCCCCTTCCACACACACAAACACACACCCACTTCGTCAGTAATAATAATGCCAGAATGCTTGTAAAGGGAGGAGTTGGAGGGTTTTCCAAGAATACGACCGGGAAGCTAATTGGACTTTGACCCTACGCCCCTTATGTACTGATTGATGTACAGTTTTACAGGTGCCTGGGCGTTGAATTTCATGTTTGTTCATATACAATGCACTATGTATACACAGGATGGAGGGGTGACCTCTGAACTTTTCACTCCGTTTGACACATTGTAAAGAATGTCAATTTAGGTCAGACGCTATGGAGACAAAAAATAACATCTTTTCAAATATTTAAAAATGGACGATCCGGGTATTTTTGGAACTGAAAAGGGAATCTTTTATAGAAACATCCGCGAGTCCTTTGATGAATTGGTCGCGATTTTCCCAAGGCACGAACTGCTAAGGCCCAGCGTGCAGTAACCGATTTTGATTGGTCAAACAGTTGGATCGTGACGTCACGATGTTGAGTGTCAATGAGACCTCAGGCACCAGCCAAATAGCTGAATCTGATTGAAATGCAATGTCTGTCGTCATCACCCGACTAGAAGGGCGATCAAAATCGTCTAGAGCGCGCCAGGACCTAAGAGTTAAACAGATGTTTGCATCTTAAAAGTTGCTAGCTACGGGAATACTTTGCAAGACAATAACAGATATTTTCAAATCTGCAAACATCAGAAACCCGTTCCGCAAGTACACACAACGCCAGGTCTTCACACTTGGCCTGTCTGGAAAGCAGTTCTGGGTTACCAAACAATAAAATAATATAAACGTTTCTTCAGATCGTAAATTATTTACGTTCCTTTTATGCTAAATCAAGAGCCAGGCCGCAGGGAGCTGTGTGTGTCTGTGTGCGTGCGTGTATGTGTATGTGCACGTATATGTATATGTGTGTGTACGTGTGTGTGTACAGGTGAATTTGAGTGTTGTTGTGTTACGGAAAAAGAATTGCTGATCTAAGACAAATTCACCAACATCATTTTTACAGATATCAGATTGATGTGCTCTTCCTGTCTATCTCTTCTATGTGGGTTATATAAAGTTTGTACGGCTAGTAGTTTCTTTTGGTCTTCATAAAGGGGAATGTGGACAAAGCGGAGGGCAACGCCAAATGTTTGTTGTCTCTTCTGTAGAGTTCTATTCTTGATGTATTATATATAGACTTTTTTCTGACATACGAGAGATTGTTAATGTGTATCTGTGACTGGGATAATTGTGTATATGTATCTGTGATTGGGATAGACTGTGTATGTGTATCTGTGACTGGGATAGACTGTGTATGTGTATCTGTTACTGGGATAGACTGTGTATGTGTATCTGTGACTGGGATAGACTGTGTATGTGTATCTGTTACTGGATTAGATTGTGCATATGTATCTGTGACTGAGACAAACTGTGTATGTGTATTTGTTACTCAGACAGACTCTCTATGTATGTGTATCTGTGACTGAGACAGAATGTGTATGTGTACCTGTGACTGAGACAAACTGTAATTATGTGTATCCGTGATTGAGACAGACTCTCTATGTGTATCTGTTACTCAGACAGACTGTGTATGTGTATCTGTTACTCAGACAGACTCTGTATGTGTATCTGTTACTCAGACAGACTCTGTATGTGTATCTATTACTCAGACAGACTGTGTATGTGTATCTGTTACTCAGACAGACTGTGTATGTGTATCTGTTACTCAGACAGACTCTGTATGTGTATCTATTACTCAGACAGACTGTGTATGTGTATCTGTTACTCAGACAGATTGTGTATGTGTATCTATTACTCAGACAGACTGTGTATGTGTATCTGTTACTCAGACAGACTGTGTATGTGTATCTGTTACTCAGACAGATTGTGTATGTGTATCTGTTACTCAGACAGACTGTGTATGTGTATCTGTTACTGAGATAGATCGCGTTCCCATACTATTTTGGTATGCTGACAACATTAGCCTTGTCATCCTGGGCTCCACATTTCCCCACTTGTAAACAAACGGGACCTTTTTCAACGGGAAGTACCCACTCTAGGTCTGATAAGCCCCTGACAGGGTGGCAAAGTACAGGAACACAGTCACGACACGAGTTCGGGTTGACAGAAACACGACCAGTATCAGAAATGCCGGAACTAACCTCTCTACTAAATGTCAGGGTCGGTTATTTATAGACACACAATGGAAGTAAATTGCATTTTATTCTCAGCTGTCAATAATAAGCAAATACAACATTGCACAGTTGAGCTTTGCACACAGTTCTAGTTTCATTACACGGGAAGTACCAAAGCATTCACCCCATAAATATAGGACATTAAGCCTCTCCGCAAAATTTGGTTGACAGATCACTATCAGGCATTGAAGAGTTGTTATCTCAAATGCAAATTCTCAGCTGACGAGTGATATCACATTAGACTTTGGCCAAACATTAACTGGCATGACTTAAGATGATATCTTTTCCTAACGCAAATTTGAACACAAATATGAAATCAAAGACAAAAGACATTGTTGAAATATCTGGACACTGAATTAATGACACAACACTGAATCCTCGTAGAGCAGCTGCCTCGGTTTACAGGTCATGAAATCAGATTTTTCAAGAAAACAAGTCCCAAACCTTTTCTGTATGAGTTAAAGGATACTTCAACTCCCCCTCTCCCACCCCCCCACCCCCCCCCCCTCCCAACCGAAACTCAGCCCATTCAGTCCAGTTTCCCTTGGGCCATTAAGGTTTGACGATAACTGAAGGAAATTTCATCTTAAACTGACAGTAAAACTTCCTTGTCTAGTGTTCGTCTTGTACATTAATTTTAAGCAATGGCGGTTTAGTTATTATCATCCCCCCCCCCCGCCCCAACTATTTGGTAACTGATAGGCCATGCATTTTATCGGCATGTGTCAAAATACACATTCCTAGGTTACAGCAGGTACACTGTTTATACAATGACGAAATCAAAGGTAACTAACAGACGCTACCACCAGTTCAGAACTTACGACACAGAAAGTTAACTTTTCTCGCTCACTATAAACCGATGAAAGTGACATAACAATAAGTCAAGCTTCATTGACATAATAACACAGTTCTAGTGTGTTCTTGCCTACAGCGAACTACAGAAATTCTGCAGACTACCAATGAACAAGCCAAGTGGAAGTTCTGGACGTAAAAATATCACTGGTGACCTAGGTCTATGACAGTCCAGAAAGCAAGGTACCTCAACTCGTTATCATCTCATGTACTGGCGTATCGACGATTTTTGGTGGATTTTGACTTAGGACTATTTTATCATTGCTGGCGATGACATCTATACTGTCAAAAGTTGACATATCGATATCTTTAATGGTTTTATAAGTAGAGACGTTTTTGCCACCTCCTTGTATGTAAGAAACCTCAGTCTCACCAAAACTTTGAAACGGAAAATATGAGAAAATGGTTGATACGCCGGTACGTGGGATGGACGATGACCTGATGGGGATACACATTACAATGATCTCAGAAAGTGGACCAAAATCCCACAACTGATGACAAACTGAGTGTGTTTTCAGACATAAAATTGAACTGGTGTACATCAAACCGTTTCGTTTTCTTTCTGTGCAGGAACAGCGTACCTCTGAACTATAGATACTCTTTAATGATAATATACGATAGCGTGGCTTTCTTTCTTGTCATAATACAAATGCTATAGATCTAGCTCAACAGTGTCTTGGCCTCTATCAATGTCTAAAACATTAACTCCTGGCGTTACCAGAGACTCCAAACTTCAATGGCCACGTAACATTTCGGCCAGGTAACATCTGTATCGGCCACAAACCGTTGACAACGCCAGCTCGACACACAACAAACCCTCGCTAACTAGCTCATCAGTCTCATGACAGAAAATCTGACCCTAGGTCTCGAGTTCGTCCAAAACTTACCCTTCTTTCAATCTTGGTTCTACTCCACACTGACCGGCAAGCCGTGTCGAATAAAACACGGCATCACAGCTGGGACACTTTTTGCTGTAACCAAACACAGCTACGAAATACAGTAATACTCCGAATCAAGAATACAATAGAGCACTCAAATCCAATCGGAACACACAAACACACGTGTAAACTGCCTGGATCACCGACCCAGACCAGGGCGAGAAAATGATCGGCTGTCCCGTGGCCACGCTGTGACACAGATCACAACTACCAACACCAATGTAGTGAAACGTCCTTGTGTGTACGCCTATGTGTGTATCAGTGTGTACGCTAACTGAAGCACACACGACACCATGGACCTGTGTTACTGCTGTTACTACTACTACTACGACTACTGAGTCCCAACAACGTCACCAGCCAATACAACTGCGGCCTGTAATCCTCCCACAAACCGTGTGACTCTCACCGTTCAGCGACACCAAACAACCTGCCTCAGGTAGACACACAGCGTACCGTATCGGGCCACTACAACCACCACCACCACCGCCGCCGCCACTACCACTACCACCCACCGGCTGGTTGCTGTCGCATGAACTACCGGGCCCGGCTGGGTCCGTGACCTTTCTGTGTCGTTCTTCTTGAACTCAAAGGGAGAAACGGGAGAAAGAAAAAGCAGGCCAGGCGCTTCCATCTGTCACTCAGTGGCTGATCAAAAACAGATCCCTTATAGAAAGGGATTGTCCCCCTTGGCCAGTAAAGTCAGGCCGTTACTGCAGGTACGGTGTCAACGTTAAGCTGGCTCGACCCTCTGGGATTTGGGATCCCCCACCTGAGTCTCACAGTACCAAATCAACATTGAAAGTGGGGCCCACCACTTTTCCAACCAAAACACCCCCCCCCCCCCATCTGTACGGGTTCAAAATAACAGTACACTATAAATTAAACTCCCGCCCCAAGAGAGCCAAATCTAACCAAAACAATGAAATAAAAACACAACCTACTTTAACAGTGAGGGAAAGATTGGGATATGTGTACATTATAAAGCGGATTTTACTCGGAACGTGTCACGTGGCCAGTTTTGCGGCCGGAGACGCACACACCATCAAAGCGTATCAATATTAAGGACACACAGCGCTCGCTCCTACACTAGATCTTGTGTTTTGCATATGAATAGAGACGTGGAGTATGGAACGTGCTGAAAGTTGGGCTGCCTGTCGGTGGAAAAATTAAACGCAGGCCAAACACGAACTTTACCGGAGACACAGATAACATTGGTGTTACTTCGCGCTTCATCTCTTTGTTATTATTTCCATTTGGTGATGACAAAAGGTAACGATTTGGCCGTACATTATGATATTATACAAAATAGAAATATAAAGTATTCTAATTTTATTCTATAGAATGACAAAGTGATCTGGAAGTGGATTGGGGCGTACAGTCTGTTTCCGTACCAGGGCAGAATTGTGATGGATGGCGTACGGGCGGCCAGGTAGCCGCTAATGTCACAGTTGACTGATACCCTGGGTAAACAACTCGCTACACCCAGCAACACGACCATAGCTCATTACTGACAACAAACAATCATGCCCCGCCTGCTGCTACTAATTATGACGGACACATTTGCTATCCAGTTTATCATCCGCCAGACCCCTGAAAGAGGCGGGCAGGAGACACTAGACTTTTGTATCTCTTTTCTATTTTCCCATTTGAAAATTTCCGGACTTCTACTTTTTACAGTGTAAAAGGTCTAATAGGTTCAACGCATTTTCAGGCAGCAGATACGTTTAAACGCAAAACTTTAAAGCGGATCACATCACAGTGATTCGTTTTGGCAAAGCGTTTACTGAGAGCTGGCTGATTAACCACATGACTCGCTGAAAGCCAATTTGTGCATTTACCTCAAGGAGACTTGAATTCTCGTAACACCCTAGCGACTTTCTCACAGGAACATTTAATCTACAACACTTCTACTCCAAGTCTGCTTTTGCAAATTCAAGACGCCGACATTTCGCAGCGACATGGACAAAATTTAAACTCAAGCTTGAACAAAATTGTGAACTTCGCCTAAAACATCTCGATCTAACTGTGAGAGCATGAACGACTTTCTATTTTTAATGTGCTTTCATGGTAACTCTAGTGCGTGAGTGAGGGGCGGCCACTCATAGTAGTTTATGGGCACTTGACCGAGTACCATTAATTGGATTATTTCCCTTGTGATACTAGCGCGGGACCCGTTATTCACATCACGGTGAAAAGCGCGCATTTTGATTGGTCAGTTGGAAATGTTGACCACCGGGCTTCCAACTCTTACATCATGGCTTTAAGTTTCTTACAACTCGCTCCTTCGTTGTTATCCACCGACAGAAAGACGGGAATCCGAATTCATTGTTGAGAGTAGGCAATACCCTATCGGTACAAAATAGGTACTCATGATAACGTTTGTTATCAATGGAGATACGTCGTATTAATGGACGAAAGTATCCCGCACAAAATTGTCGAATGTTGTTAGTCCTGACACTTTGAAAATTTATATTAAAACTATTACCGGGTTTCTGGTAAAAGTAGTCAGTTAGAATTTTAGCAGCAAGTTTCTACTTTATAATGGTACTAATTTCGTTGTACTTTGATGCACATATCCTATTGAAATAATTGATAAGAGGGTCTCGGATTTAAAGTAAACTATGAGTTAGACGCATGTTATCCCCGATAATTCCAACCTGGGTCAAATTTATTCAATTATAGCTGGAGGGGACCATAGAGTAATTTCTGCAGTTTACTGGGATACCTAACTGACTTTTGTGTGCAGCCTTTTAACCGTACTGTAAATTCGATTGTGTTAGGACCCTAACCGGTTATGTTGTTCGGCTGGACTCAATGTCCGAGCCTTTCACTTGTCCAAAACTGGACTACGTAATAGCTCTCTCGGACGTCCGCGCTGGCTCATAAATAACATGCGAGTTCCGAGTGGTCAGCAC
This sequence comes from Onchidella celtica, assembly GCA_963931925.1. Classification (NCBI taxonomy): domain Eukaryota; kingdom Metazoa; phylum Mollusca; class Gastropoda; order Systellommatophora; family Onchidiidae; genus Onchidella; species Onchidella celtica. Next base: position 14,962,237 of record OZ007582.1, read on the forward strand.
ACTCCATCAAAGACGCAGAGACAAGAGCCGACAGCACAGTGAACCTAGACCGGCGGCGGCCTACCGTGGCGCGCCTCGCCCAAAACATGGCCTAGTCCAGTTGCGCCAGTAGCAGAGAGACTTTGGCTTATGGCTGGTTGGGCTTCTTTTTCTGGGTTTCTTTTTCCTTTTCTTGGTAGGGTTTTTCCCATGCCTTTTTGGTAGTGATACCTTTGTTAGGCTTTTTGAATAAATAAGATTGCCAGCAGAACCCTGTGTTTGTTAATCCTGTGTATCCTTAAGGGAGTTACTATTGAACCCACGCAGTAACCACATTAGCCACTCGTAGTTCATCCAACATAACATCTGACTTATAACGATGTATATGACTGAAAAGAACAACAAAGTAGCTACTACAGTTTAAAAACAAACTTCAAGTCCCGTAAGGAATGTTCACTCGCTGGTACACTGAATCAATCACTGACAGTATGTCCACGCAACAAGACAATAACGGCTGTAACCCACGATCTATCCAACTCTCACCTGCTGCAAATCGCAAACACACACATGACAAACTGCTATAGATCCAAGTTGGACGGCGTCCTATCTTTTTGTCCGCAGTGTCAAACCTTGTCATGATGTTTATGATGTACATGTAGAAAATGAGAGAGTTGGTATCCCATAACTCTAGCTGCCCTCAGATGTTGTGTATGATGTAACAGATGGCCTCGGTTCACCTCTCACGATCAATACCAACTCAGGCGGGACACACTCGCTGCCGGGGTATGAAAAAACACGGTCAAGGCACAAAACAGAATTTTACTGGAGTCGCAAGAAGGCATTTCGTCTTGAGCTAAGTTTCGTAGAGACCAGAAGAAACAATTAGTTGTACGATCCTATCACCTACATAGAAATTTAGGGCACATTTTATTCCATAAGAAAAAATGATTGGTGTTTAACAAGTGAATTGGATCCAAACTGACTTAAACCCTGTTCCCATAAGTGGTCTTGTCTACAGCATCCGTTCCGCTCCGCTATTTTACGGGAATATGACGTATGGCGAGGTAAAACACTCTTTGCCTCTGAATACTTGTCCACTGAATCCGCTCCTTACCCCTATAGTGGCAAAGAGTATTTTACTTTGTTATACGTCAATTTCCGTAAAACATCGGAGTGGAGCGGGCGCTGTGGACACGACCACTGAAGTGTGTTTTCAGGGTTTTCCGACACGTCTTTTTCACTCAGTGAACACGCGCGTGTTGTGCAAAAATGGCTCCTTCAATTTTGATCATAGATGTTCCCATGTAAGCGTATAATTGAGACTTAATACTTTTCGAAAACAAATCGCGTTGAAAAAAAAAAAAAAAAAGACGCTTCGTGGGAACAGGCTCTCATACGACGTTTTTTCGCTGCATGGCAACTCAGGCAGCTGGCGAACGTCAAAATGGATTATTAGAAAATCCGACATTGTTATGATATTCAAATACTAAACGTCGACCTGATTCAGTCGTGGGCAATTAAAATCTAATAAAAGAGCTTCACTTAAAAGCATCGTATCAACTGTTTCTGAAAGAAAGTGTTTCGGTAGGGATACTCAAATGTAATGCTTTACGGCTATGGAGAAACTATGAAAGTCCGTTGTGCCACAAACAATTTAAAGAAAAAAAAAAAATTTTTACTTTGACACGGACAATAAAAATATTTTAGGATTACCTGTCGTTGCCTACCAAGAAAAACACTCTGTCGTCTCTCCGGACAACTAAACATCACTACGTAAACAATGGCTAACTGTACCGACAGAAGCATTTCCCTTTCTGAGACATTTCTCTGTATGAAATGTACGGCTTGCGTCGCCGCTGAGCTATGTCCAAAGACGAACTGGCCTGTGGGAGTTTGTTTACCACTATAGGCTTTCCGAATTGGGAGTACTTTACCCCTACCCCCCGTTTTTTAAGTGCTCTGCATTTAATTTTCTGATCATCGTCAAGATGACCTTGCACTCCGCTCTCCTGTGACCCTCAGCTCTGACCTCGATCCTCCCTGTCACTCACGCCTTGTTGACCTCAACTACAAAAATGTGTTCTGGTATACGGTACAAAAAACTTCCTGCTCCGTCCAAACCCATCATACAAAACCCACAAAACAACTATCATTAAAATTGCATCCATTATAAATAAAAAATACTACAAAACCCCCATGTTATCGAAAGGTTTGAATGTTACGGAGTGGATCGTTCTGAAATTTGGCCTCAACAAGTGGAATAATTATGGTCGGAGACCAAACAGGCAATTATAGGTGAGATAAGATAAGACAAGAATCAAGTATTTCTCATGGTCAGTATTTACGAGCACATAGTACATGGTACACACATCTAACACATCATTACATAAACACATCATAATTATCTCAATGACTGGCATATTACATGACGTCACATGGCGTGGAACCTTGGTAAAATATGGCGCACATGTACTTTGGTCTTTTCAGGCGAATTGAGGCGCGTAGGGCAAAAAGCATCTTCTGTATTTTTCTATGTTTGCTCTGAGTCTACAATTCGGAGCCAGTGAGAAATTATAGGCATTATGCGCCAATGACTGACCGGCTACATTGCAAGCGGTTTAAGATGACAATTTTATCTCTTCAAACACGAAACTGACACTCTCCACGCTGACATTTCTACAAGGAAATAAATAAATTACATAAACAACGATAGGCTACTTGAACCCCCCCCCCCCCCCCCCAAAAAGATGAAAAAAAAAACAACAATAAAAAAACAACACATCTCTCATATTAATGCCTTTCACTTACAAAGAAGCAACTCGGTGGCGCCATCTGTCACTGACCTCAGAAATGCATTCCTTGTGCACCGTTCAAAATTAAAGTTTGAATGAGTTTGGAGAAAGCACGTCAATCGACAACGGTCATACTGCGCTTGGCAGAAGCAATATTATTATGATAGACAGAACATGGCAAAATGATAGGATAGACGGAGATCCTACCAGTCGCGCCCTCCAGCCAACCGCGTTCAAACACAAAGATAAAATGGTTGAGAGTCCAGGGCTGACAACAGACAATTCCTGCCAGGTTTGGTATATGAAACTTTCCATGAATTCCTGACTCGGGCGCTGCACAAACTTGACGTACAGACGTACAGAATACTTCAGGAGGTGACGACGATGACGTCATCTCACGACAATGTAAACCAGGTACCAGGCATAGCTAACCTTTCCCACATTGCGTCCTTTATTTTAGAATGACACGGTTTTAACTCACTTCCGTCAACTTTTGAGAACTAATATTGATGATTGAAGTTTCATAATGCTTGTAGCTTTTAGAGGTAGGACTTTTTTTTTTTTTTTTAGCAATACTTCCAAATTACACGCCGAATCTGCTTGATACTTTGACACATAATGGAGAAGGCCTGTGTAGGATTAGTGTACAGTGTTTAACCCAGTCCATCCAAAAAGTGGAGATAGTACGGGGCGATTCGGGGCCAGACCTGAAAAATGTGAGGTTGCGACGGGCCGAATACTCTCAAATCTTTTTGCAAAATGCTCCAGTTAATAATGTTACGTATTGGTATGTTGGGTTATAAAGAAAAATCTCTTTTTGGCTCTGCTGGGGTGTATGTGTTAATATTTATTACTACTTTGTAGCTCAGTGACCAGCTTGTAAAGTAATTTTCAATCAACCTCGGGGGCAAGTCAAAACTGCGCGTGGGCCATAGGCTGACCACGTACGATGTAACATAAACAACTTTTGTATTGTTCTCGATTTCCGCAACTGTTTCAAATTCACCCTCTAATGCCCAGGCAGAATTTGACTTATTCGGAAAACTGATTTAAAATAGTTCAATAAATTAAAAAAATACATTTTTTCCCCAAATAATTTCTTATCACCTTAGAAAGTACTCTAAACTGAGCTAAACAGAACACCAGTGGTCTGGCTTAAAATATGGAACACAGGTCACTTGGGGTTTAACTGTTAACATTCTCATAGTAAGTTACAGTCATTTCAAACAGAACTGAATGCAGATTCGGAATTTTAAATAAAAAATCTCTCATCCCGGTTGTAAGGGATTTCAGTCTTCAGCCAAATCTGTTGAATTCACACTTTGCGTCATAACCCTGTTTCCTGCGAATCATTCTTTGGTCACTCTTAAAGTAGAACAACGGCGTACAAGTTCATGGCATTTTCATATTAGATGCCCATAGTTTTATGTTTCATATTTTTAAAATTATAGTCTGGAAAACACTTTTTTTTTCATAGAGCTTCATTCTAGAGTTTATGACATCTAAATTTCGGGTAATTCTGATCTTAGCCTCATCATGATATGATTAAACTATCCAAAGATAACCTGGACCGTTGATGTCCCATACTGTAAACAAGAACAGATAAAGCAACAACAAAAAAAAAGTCGAAATTCACTAACTAGAAACATGAACAACCAGGCAACCACCACAAACACTCAGACAACACGATGGGGGAACAAAATTGCAACACATTAGAATGAACAAAGAAAAACACGGAAAACTCTGCAAGGTCGGTGCACCCAATTCCCTGCACGCACACACAAAACAAACACGAGCCAATTCTGTCACAGGCACCAGGCAAGGTCAGCCCGACACGCCCTCTTTTCTTCCCCCATCCCTATCTGTCCCTGTTCTCTCTCTCCCTCTCTCTCTCTGCTTCACTACCTTTCCACTGTCAGACTTTCAGCGACGTCATTTCTGTGTCTGTCCTAGTTAAGAGTCACAACACGAACACAAAGCTTACTGGTTATCTGATTTGGACAGGCAAAAATTTACGAAAGTTGTACAGTAATCAATGCTATCTTCCAGCAATCTATAAAATTTATACATTACATACGCCCTCATAGAACATAATCCTAACAAAATCCTACTTTTCTTACAACAGATCGCTTCTTATTATTTGAAGAATAGCTTACGTTATCTGAAGTTTGAGTTTGAATCTGAAGAGAGCACGTCGACCCGATGACAGTCACACTGTGCGGGGAAGAAGTAGAAAGACGATAGACAAAAGGTGTAGAAAGAAGATCCGTTGTGACACCAGCCGTGTCGTTGAGTGGAGAAACAGCTCGGCTAGCAAACCCTACTGGTAATCCGATGTGTAGGATTGGCGTCAAGTTTGCACATAGGAATGACGTCTTTCCTAGGTAGATCTGCTGGTTACTACATCACCCCAGCGTCGGTTTGACGAAGGGAACCCGCCCCTCCGGTAATCCTACTGAACTTACAAAAATCAGACGTGTAGGACTGTCGTCAAGTTTGCACATAGGAATGACGTAGTTCCTATGTAGATCTGGTGTTATGTCATCACCCCGACGTCGATTTGACGTAGGGAACCTGCCCCTACGGTAATTCTACCAATCTTACGGAAAGCCCATACAAATCTACGCCAGACTGACGTAGGGATGCTGAATGGTCATGAAAGAAAATGTCCGCTCATAGTGTATACTAAGTCATGGCGACATGTCAGCCGTTCCACCAACGACACAGCTTCATTTTCACTAACTATCAAAACCTCAACCTCGGTCAAATTTAAATCTTTCTCGAAAATTCAGTGTAAAAAACAAATTTTCGCGTTCTTGTAACCCAAAAACAGTCACTCGAACCAGGGCTCAGATAGATTTCAATGTTAGTTCTAGAAAACGAAAAAAAAAAAAAAAGACACTACCTGCTGGATGAGCAATTGAGGGCGTTAGTTCCGTGTCCTCCTGCCAAATTGACGAGCTGGGCATAGCACACTAACATGGGACATGCTATTTGAGTGGGGCACCTTGAAGGAGCTGCACTTTTTCCTAAGTCATACCACGCTCGAGAAACACTTTCTTGTTCAATATACAATTTTGGTTGCAGATGGTCCCTGAGCACTTCTGGGTAGGATCTCCTTCAATCTGTCGTATCCTTCTCTTCTATTCTGTCTGTCGTCTTGCTTCTTGATAGCACAACGTGACACAGGGTGGACGTGCTTTTTCCAAATTCAACCTCATTTTTTGTGTGTGTTTGACTTTGATCTTGAAGTAAACCCTTCTAGTCGCGATTACCAGTTCAGCTAGGGAAAACCTGCAACTCCCGATGTTTCAACAATCATAACTCGACATTTAACCGTCGCAACTCACCGATTTATTGACTGAGTGGTAAAACTATGTTACTGGACCATTTCATGTCCACAGTGTCGGCAGAAGTTCAAAGGTGCTGATGGCTATAATAAGCTGCAGTAAAGACAGATCCAGGCACATCTTCACGCCAAATAATGTTAGTGTAGAGAGTTTATTGTTGTGTTCTCGGTTATGTTATGATTTCGCACTGCGCTGAACTTTGCCGCGTCAAATCCTGATGCATGAGATAAGGTGACTTCATGATGGACATGGTGGTTTGGAGACTGAAGAGGGGAGAATAGACAAACAGACAGACAGAGACAGACGAACAGTCAGGCAGATTATTGAAAGACAGACAAACTGAAAGACAGACAGACAAAGACAGACAGACAGACATAATACTGAAAGACAGATAGACAGACAGACAAAACTGAAAGACAGACAGATAGACAAAGACTGAAAGACAGACAGACAGACAAACGAACAGACAGACAGAATACTGAAAGACAGATAGACAGACAGACAAAACTGAAAGACAGACACACAGACAGACAGGAACATAGACAGACAGACAACTAGTTCTACGCTATTTATATCCCAGGCTTCAACGCTCCTCCATGCCATTTCTCCGCCCCAAGAGTTTTAAATTATGGATAATCCCCCCACATAAAAGCATCAGATAGCTTAGGATAAGACCCACAGATTCGACAGTTCAACATCAGCTTTTTCGTCAGTCAGCTTAGGACATGTCCACCCTTGCAAACATTGCTCCCGTTATAGGACAGCGCTAAATGTGATTCTAAATGATTTTTAAAAAAATGGCTCATGGTTAAAAAAAAATGGTTGAAACAGGCCCGAAATCTTTGCAGCTGCTACATGGGAAAAATGGGAAGGAACACCAGACAAGGTGGGTCTAGAGGCAAAGTGCCCGCCTCCCATGCCAAGAGTATCGGGTTCAAAACCCGGCCGGTGTAGGCATGTTGGATGTTTGGGATTTTTCTCATATTTTCGTGTCCCTGATCCTATGAGGAGGGGTTAGGATAGAGTACGTAGTCTTCTCGGGTAATGACGAAAAAATTCGGAGGGCCCCTGTGCACGCTGAGCACGTTAAAGATACCTTGGCAGTTGGAAATCGAAAAGAAGATGCCGAAGAGGCCGCTGCCCGGGCAAAATCAATTGAAGTTCATCCCTACCACTCCCTCCCCATCCCCCTCATCTCCCCCCCCCCGCCCCCCCCCCAAATAGTACCTACCGGCGCTGCACTGTGGCGACGACGTGCCTGCTCCAGTTGTAACTGGGTGCAATGACACAAAGGCAAATTTCCCGAATGGGATTAAAGTAGTATACAAATAATATAAAATACAAATTAGGAGTTATACAACTTTGGTCGAGGACATAATATTTCACGGTTTAAGTGTTAATAACCGAGCTTTGCTATATAGACATACACCTAGAAGATTAACTCCTTCGGGAGCGCTGCCCCCCCCCCACCCGGGCACCCTCCGCCTCCCCCCCCCCCCCGCCCCCGCTCACTGATCCCCCTAAAGTCGCGTTCTTGTAATATCCTTACAGCATGAGTCAAATAGGACTCCTCCCGGGAATGTTTGACAATGATAATTATGTTCATGTATAATTATGTGCTGCATCTTTCAAGGCCAGGCTGGGTCACCTTGCCCCGGAGTACGAAAGTCATGTTCTGTATGAATAACCCCGTATGTGTATAATAAATGTATCTCGGGCCTGATCTTCCATTGACATCAACATATCTCGCCCAGCTGGATTTTGTTAAAAAGTGTATTTTTATGACAGCTACTGTACATAAAGTCGACAGGTTTATCTTCTGAGTCGGCGTGCCTGCTAGCCTGCTTGCCTATTAGTGATCGCACCTGTTCATCTCTGCATTTTACTGAAGATGTCTGCATCTATCTACCTGTCTATCCTTCTTCTATTTACCCATCATTCCTTCTTCACTACACCCATCCATTCATCCGTCCGTCAGTCTGTACGTCCGTCCAACCATCCATCCATCCATCCATCCATCCTACCCCACCATCTATCCACCTATCCATCCATCTATCCTTCCATCCATCCACCCCTCCCTCCGTCTCTCCCTCCCTCCATCCATCCATAAATCCATCCACCCCTCCCTCCCTAGCTCCATCCATCCATCCATCCCTCCCTCCCCCATCCATCCATCCATCCATCCCTCCCTCCCTCCCTCCCTCCATCCATCTCTCCCTCCATCCATCCATCCATCCCTCCCTCCCTCCCTCCATCCATCCATCCATCCATCCATCCATCCATCCATCCATCCATCCATCCCTCCATCCATCCATCCATCCATCCATCCCTCCCTCCCTCCCTCCCTCCATCCATCCATCCATCCATCCATCCATCCCTCCCTCCCTCCCTCCATCCATCCATCCCTCCCATCCATCCATCCCTCCCTCCCTCCCTCCCTCCCTCCCTCCATCCATCCATCCATCCCTCCCTCCCTCCATCCATCCATCCATCCATCCATCCATCCATCCCTCCCTCCCTCCCTCCCTCCCTCCATCCATCCATCCATCCCTCCATCCATCCATCCATCCATCCATCCCTCCCTCCATCCATCCATCCATCCATCCATCCCTCCCTCCCTCCCTCCCTCCATCCATCCATCCATCCACCCCTCCCTCCCTCCATCCATCAAACCACCCATCCATCTAATTCCTCTCCCCACCTCAACCATCCTCTCACACCTATCCTAAGCTCTGAAATGTAAAACACTAGCCCGAGCCCCTTAAATTATTCAACCAATCTTTCCACGACCAGCTGATGTAAACATTCACCCTATGACGTCATGTCTGGGAATTTCCCAACACATACAGCCCTACAAACTTTGGATCACCACGTACGTTCGCGTCCCTGTAGAAACCGATGCTACATGCCATGTCCATGTGTGCACGAGTGTACATCAAAGGAGCTGAAAATACAATCCATGTAACATGCATAATGTTCTTATCTCACATTGCCTCTGTTCTCTCTCTGTACCTACGTCGGCATCCAGCGACTTGGGTGATACACATTGTACAGGTGTGTTGCTGGTGTGTAGGGCAGAAAGTTAGATTTGAGGATGACCACATCTGTGACAAATTCTGAATCTATTCGATAGATAGATAGATAGATAGATAGATAGATAGATAGATAGATAGATAGATAGATAGATAGATAGATAGATAGATAGATAGACAGACAGATAGACAGATAGATAGATATACAGATAGATAGATAGATAGATAGATAGATAGATAGATAGATAGATAGATAGATAGATAGATAGATAGATAGACAGATAGATAGATAGACAGACAGATAGATAGATAGATAGATAGACAGACAGATAGATAGATAGATAGATAGATAGACAGATAGACAGATAGATAGATAGATAGATAGATAGATAGATAGATAGATAGATAGATAGATAGATAGAGATAACTGCCCTTGAATGTCTGCATGTGTGCGCACACGCGCATTAGAGCAAGCTTACAAGTGAACATAAACTATGAAAGACATAAGGCTGTAAATGTCAGAAATTACGATAAATCTCACACCCATACATAATTATGAATACATGCTCACACACATCTGTTCAGAGAAAGTACCCGAGTGTAGTGACATTAGGAGGTGCGCGCCAAAGACATGCGCAGAAAAATAGATCTAATTCTCGGATATTCTCTTTACGTTTAAGTTACTTTAGCAACAACCCTGCCATACCCAACGACCCCCCCCCCCGGCTCCGAAACTCTGTGATTCAACACCCCTGGATATACAACCTTCACTGATGTTTAAACTTCATTAGAAAAACACTTCAAAATCTTCATCATTCCTCTTCAAATATTCTCCAGTTTCCTCCAGATAAGGGATAGGTCGGTTGTTGACAAAACTATGTGAGATTAAATAATATGTTTGATAAAGACAAAATTAGTGAAGAGATTTGTTAAATAGGTTTGTCAAAGAGGTTTGTTAAAGAGGTTTGCTTTTAAAAACAGGAAGCAGCTGGGATAGGTGCATACGTTTAAACTGAATCATTACCCATGAGAGAGAGTTCAAATTTAATTCTCTATTTCATTTTGAACTTCTGAACCTCATGAATTTGGCAAATATGAAAATCTAATTCTGGGAATTTTAAAATAGTGAGCGGCGGTTTCTGAAGCCATGCGTCACGCGTAATCCGTGTGTCTTTGTTTGGCAACGTTTCTATTCAGTGTGGACTCCTTGAAACTACCCAGAAGTAATTCATACCATGATATATGACAGTGGCTGTATCATTCGAGACACCCAGAGCCCGTGATGTGACTATGAAATAAGGAAGGGAAATTAAATATATTTATAAATGTAATATTTTATCGTGTCAGGCCCAGAAATGAATTGGAAAAAGTATTTCGTAAGCAGTTAATATTTTATCTCAATGGGTTAAGGAAGCAAGCAATTAGTAGCTATTATCACCTGACGATGCTGCCTGGTGCTTCTGAACGTGTTTACGTGAGCATAAATTGGTTATCAAATTAAATACAAGCGAAATGCAGAATTACGCCAAGAACTCAAGACAATCACAAAACCCAGTATCGCGCCGTTTTTACCCCAACTTATTTTTTTTTAAAAAGTAGATCTAGTTTATTGTGGACGAATGAAATTGTCGGTACATAAAATATTTTGTGTCATGCTCAGCGACGACAATTTTGGAAGTTGGATCCTACCTTTTTGCCTGCCCCAATTTATAGTCTTAAGATTCGTAGCTTTGTCCAGTCAGTGTTTTGTATAATATAATCCATATAAAGACTACAGGGGAAAAACGTCAGTTGTCACAAAATGAAGGTTTGGAAAAATTCAAATTTTAAAGTTTGAAAGTCTATAGGTTGAAAAGAGGGTGCCTTATCTAAATTTGCTCCTATTGCTGGACAACGGTTGTTTTTCACTTAATCGCTATGCAAGGAACAAAGCTGAAAATATTATCTAACAGCTGAGGGAGGTAACCACAGACCTCTCATTTTGTGACAACTGACATTCTTCTCCAGTAGTCTTCATATATCTATATTTTATGTATTTATATATAAAAAAGTTACTTCTCACGGTGTCATCACTGTCGGTAATTTTGCACCACTTTTCAGTGCAGCATGAAATTATTATTGTATATAATAATAATAATGCAAATCGAGATGCCGAGAAGATCATTATTATTTTTGTAACCTCTAATTCAATATATGATTGTATTGCCATGAAAATAGTTTGTCTGTACAGCAATGCAAAATCTCGTATCGCGGACTTCAGTTCTTGCTGCACCTTTTTCCACAACTGAGAAATTCGACCTGAAATGTTTACGGCTTTAGTATTTGAAATGGGGAATTAATCGGAACCATGAAACAGCTTGATACGTGCACAACCGCATTTTAAACAAGTGTCAAAGTGTGCATTTGTTATATCTATTCTACATACTAAAAGATCTCTCTGGTTTTTCAGAAGTGGAGATTGAACGAGCAAGAACTAAGGTTGCCGCCTGTCATTCAGGAACTATTAATAGCGTTTCCCCTGGGTCAATCACTGAGCAGATTTCTATCATTTCCAGCTCGTGCCCTATGAACAATTGATACAAATCGAACTTTCCCAGGTCTACCAGAGTTTCTTTTTTTCACTTTGTCTCATTTTTCAATCTATTGTTTAGCTTACAGTCCTGATCTTGTGTGAAATTTGCCATTGATTCAATTGTTCTTTTGTGTACTGGGACTTTTTTCTCCCATTTCCTCTTTTTCCTTTTTCACTCCGTCTCCAGTTGATTGAATGATTCATTACACATTTGTTCCGTGGTGCAATTACTCAGTAATTCCTCCGTCTATCCATCAACCCCATCCATCCATCCGTCCTACCGTTCGTCCATCTATTCATTCACCCATCCGTCCGTACGCCCATCCGTCCATCATTCCGTCTATCTATCTATCTATCTATCTATCTATCTATCTATCTATCTATCTATCTATCTATCTATCTATCTATCTATCTATCTATCTATCTATCTATGTCTCTCTCCCTCTGTCTCTCTCTCGCTCCCCATTTTCTTTCTCTCTCTCTCTATCTATCTATCCCCACTGCACGAAACACCGACTAAATCCCACACACCAGTGACACCATATAGCTAAGCTCGCCCTGAAGTCTTCACAGTCATAATCACCGGGAAAACACAGTGAAAGGCCAGGCGTGCAAATTCCCACCACTAGTTAGGCAAACACATTTCTCGCCAAGTCTCCATGTAATAGCCCAGCTAGCTGGAAGTTTATCCATTACAATTGACTGCTATTGACCTCGGGGCTAGCCTGACCTCTTGGGAGGATTAAACGCCCGAGTCAGGGAGAGAGAGAAAGAGGGGGTGGGTTGGGGGGGAGGAGGGGAAAGAAAAACTGGGATTTCCCCGAGTTTATGAAAATCGTGCGGTAACTTTCGGTACAGGCCTGGGAAGTTTGCTTTCGTCGGTTGGATAACAGAATGGCGTGAACTGGGAGGTGGGGTGACGAGGGGAGAAATACATGAGAAAACGCATTAGGAGTGGGGCACACAGACGCAAGCAGGAAACGAGAGAGAAAGGGGCTAAGAAGGAGTGACATAGATGAGAAAGATAGATAGGTACCGGTAGTAATATCAGGCCTATTGGTAAAAATGCAAAATTCCTGCTGTGCTTTGAACTGCACCATTTGCTGAATTTGGCCTCATAATCTTGGAATTTTAAGACAGGAACGCCACTTTCTGAAGTCATACGGCATAACTTAGGCATATAATTCTGTTAATGTTCAAGTAATTGAAATTTTCTGTCTCTTAGATGGATGAAAAAGATACATGGGTTGATGGATGGATGGATGGACGAAAGGAAGGACAGGTGGGAAGAAAGACAGATGAATGAATGAATGAATGAATGAATGGATAAATCAGTGCTCCTCAACTGGACACTCAGTTCAACAGCCGAATGGACAGATACACTGACGGATTGATGGCGTAAATGGATATGTGTGTTCACACGTGCCAATTAATGTGAAAGACAGAATGGCTGAATGAATGAGAGACATGACCAGAAAACAGATGGAGGAATATCGTGATCATAGTCCTAATCACCCTTCACATATCCAGACTAATTGTAGTCTCAGTGACGAAAACATGGCGTGTATACCATCATTGGTATCGATCTGACGCAATTAATAACCGGTATCGGTGGTCCATCTCGCACGTCAGAGACACCTCTCTGATCATAATCACTCACTGTCGGGCTGAGACAGATAGACAGACAGATAGACAGAGACGGGGTGAAAGGGAGAGGGGGGGGAGAGGAAGGGAACGAAAGAAAGAGAGAGGAGGAAGGGAGAGAGAGTGGGCAGGAAGAGAGAGAGGGGGGAGGGAAAGAGAGAGAGAGAGAGGAAGGGAAAGAGAGACAGAGAGGATGAGAGAAGGGGAAGAGAGAGAGAGGGGAAGGGGGGGAGAGAGACACGCAACAGAGAGAGGGAAAGAAAGAAAGAAAGAGAGAGAGAGAAAGAAAGAAAGAAAGAAAGAGAGAGAGAAAGAAAGAAAGAAGAGAGAGAAGAAAGAAAGCAAGAGAGAGAAAGAAAGAGAGAGAGAGAAAGAGTGAGAGGGAGAGAGAGAAAGAAAGAAAGAGAGAGAGAGAGAGAGAGAGAGAGAGAGAAAGAAAGAGAGAGTGAGAGAGAGAGAGAGAGAGAGAAGCGACTTTTGTCATGGCAGAGGTCGATTTGAGCCAATAGTTGGTTTTTCAATGGAAAAAAAAAATCTTTGTTTCACTGTTCAAAGATATTGTGCAATATTTAACGAGTTTATAATTACATAAATAATTATAAGATCTAAAACAGCCACAATCACAGTAACTGTCATTAAAAAAAACACCAAAAAACAACAACAGAGACCTGAATAGCAAAATATTTCAGGCAACATTGACAGATAACTCTGCCCTTCAAACAGCTGTTGCCCCTGAATGTGATCAGTAGAGTGACCTCCCCATCCCGCACTGACAACTCCTATCATCGTCACTGGTACAGGAGAAGTCGCTGTCCACAGACCAACACATAATTCACTTTCGTACATACTGTCGATCTGGATATCGATCTGTCCCAGTTTGACTGCTCACCTTTCAGCCGTTCTATTGACAGCGTGTGTGGAGACCCCCCTCTTCATCCCCCCCCCCCCAATTTTTTTGTACGCACGAGATGAGATTCTAATCAATAGATTTGTACTAATGAACTCTCATTGTATTTGGTACTTGTAACCACATCATTGTTTCGTATGGACCGATCTGATCCAGTCTCGCTTTTATTAATTCCTTTGTAACTTTCGTCTTTTTCTATTCTAACACCCCCCCCCCCCTCCCGCAACGTCACAACTGAAAGTGTTTGTTTTTTTTTGAAGTTTTTTTTTTTTTTTAAGGTGGGTTTTTAGACCAGTTTTGAATTTTGACTCGGTAGATGCTTCTCGCGACTGATGATAATTTTTGCTAATAATAATACATGTCATAATAATAATAGCAAAAATAGCTCTCCAGAGTCAAACAGTTATGCAAAAGAATACAAAGGAAATATGTAGCGCACGTGCCTTCTAGCAGTTTCAATTATATGTCTCTAGCTCTTAGGGATAAGCATCCTTTTTTTTTCTTTTTTTTTCTAAGCCCATTTCCCAGTCTCTTCCTGTGTGTGAAGTAGAAGAATATTTTTTAAAAAAAAGTTTGTCTCCCCCCCCCCCCCCCCCCCCCCCTTGCTCCCGGGCAAAGCCCTGTAAATTAATTACAAGTCGTGGAGAGATCTGATAGTTGAGCGCATGAGTGCAGCTGGAGCTTTCCTCAAATGTCTTTGAATTCCATACAAATTCTCTAAGACCCGCAGTACAAACTTGCCAATGGCGGGAGTTCAATTCAGATATTATTTTTAAAAACATTCACAACAACCAACCAACCAAACAATCAAGGGAATTACACTGGAATTTTTCCATGACGCTTCTGCAGTTTTGTGAATATCTGGGTATTTAAAAACATGTCTAAACACTTTGAATAAATTTGTTAATGAAGGCAAATTATTATCAGTAAAGTTAAGATACATCCAAGATTTATCATTCGCATGAAAGAGGACACCATGACTTGTGTAATTATCTGAATTATCGCAGGTGTTCAAACTGGTCGCCGTTCTGCGCCAGTCACTGACTGATGACAACGCAAGTCAATAGAGTTGTAAACAACATCAAGCAGTTCATCGTATATATATACATCTTTGAGACATCAGGATAAAGATTTTTAAAAAAGGAATGAGACATTGCTGATTGTAACTAAAACAGAGATCAGACTGATGGGCTCTGTCTTTCAACGAGGACACCCCGCGTGCACTGTGGTTATCAATCATAACTAGAGCACAATCATTTCACTGACTGTTCACTTTCTGACACAATCATTATGCTGGTAGCGCGTCTAGAGCACTCGGCCTTGAACATTGGCAATAATTATTATATAATATAACATTACGGTTACAGCAAGCCTCTTCTGACGGCTTTCTGTATACTAAAACGTAGGTCCATCTGACATAACCTCTACCCACAAGTTTAGTGTGTGCCGCTTTTGAATTCATGAAATTCAGGATTAAAATTAACTTTGCCAATTTGCTAACTTGCGTTAAGAGTACCTGGACTTTCCGACCATCTCATCAAGATGCAAAAAGAGAGAATTTTTAAAAAATCCCAACACTATCCTTATCCCTAACCCTTTTCTTAACTCAAACTCTATCACTAATCCTAACTCGAACTCCAACCCTGTCCTTATCCATAACCCGAGCTGAACCGGTTCAGAGTGGTCGAGACATACGGAACTCTTGGCATTGATTCATCCTGAGTAGAATTTCACTTGTGCAGTGCACTCTGAGCATCTGTAACCTTAGACTAACCAGAACACACCATCAGCAAACAAAGAATAATTATATTCAAGCGAAACAACTAAACCTATGTTACTTCACCTACCTATAGTTTCAAGTGGACAATATTCTGTGAACACAATATGGAATCCCTCACCATACAAACTTCATTACACAGAACAGAACTTTCATAACGGGAACATTTTGAATCCCCTTTTGAAAAAACACAAAGCCACTCCAGGGTAAAAAATCCCACACAAGTGAGCAAGCTACATGAATTTAACACACACACACACCAGAGTTTAAACGTGAGCACATGTTTCTCTCTCATTCATGCAGCCAGCAGCAGCACTAGGAGCAACAAGCGATGGCGCTCACCAGTTTGAAATTTGTAACCGTGTCGTGCAATAGGCTGGGACGTCGCTCTACCCCGGCAGCGGTTACAGGACTGATATCCATTGGGGGTGCTAGTGGCAAAAGTATGGGGCAGGGTCCGTAACGGTTGTGCAGTTCATCATATCTTTTTTTTTCTTAGAGGAGGGGGATAGAAGGCTACTGGATACCCCCCCCCCCCGCCCCCCCCGAAAAAAAACATTTTTTTTTTGCAGTTCCATTTCATGAACCATCTCCCCTCCCTCTCCATCCAAATCAAACTAACAAACTATTAATAAACCACAGAGATACAATATTATATCTTAACACGTGCAAGCACACACATGGATAGTATGCATTTCAAAAGCTAATTCGATCTATTTCGAGCGCCTTTATTCTAAATTCGACCAAAAAGAAAGAAAAAATGAAAACAGAACTGGCAATGTGACACACAACAAAAAACAAACAAACAAACAAAAATGATGACGCATTTTCTGGTGCCCAAAAATGTCTCGCCTTCGCTGTTGTCGGAACAGGTATCATCCTTTAGTTATTGTGTCTTCACTATTCCAGTGCTTGTAGAATGTTGCCCCGCTGTGTGCAGAGTTCAGAACCCTTGGTACGTGACGGTTTTTGCAGCGTGAGAACTCTACAGGGCACACATACACACACACTCTCTCTCACACACACGCACACGGGATGGGGGAACAAAAAACATCTACCAGGGGGGAGACAATTCCTGGTGCCTGGCTAAGCAAAGGGACGGAACTCTTGCTGTGTGTGTGAGTTACCAGTGAGGATTGAATTACTGTCTTCGTCTGGCACCCAGGATAAAGTGTGTGGGTAGGGAAGGGTAGGGGGGCTGGCACTGTGGGGAGAATAAAGCAATATAGGCAGAGAAGGATTATATAGATTATGATGAAAAGGAGATTGATGGAAAGATGGAGAGAAACTAAAGATCAAGGATAAGTAGAAATTTCGAGGAAAACGTTCTCGTGGTTAGGATAAATATGAGAAAGGAAAGACAGATTAGCTGGGGCGGAGGATGAGGACAGAGAGAGAGAGAGAGAGAGAGAGAGACAGAGAGAGAAAGAGAGAGAGAGAGAGAGGGAGGGAGAGAGGAAGAGAAAGATATAGGGGAGACAGGGAGAGAGTTCGAAAGAAAGATGGAGAAAGAAAGAAAAAGAGAGAGAGAGAGGGGGACAGACAGTGAAAGAGAGACAGACAGACAGACAGACAGAGAGAGAGACAGACAGACAGAAACAGGCAGAGAGAGAGAAAGAGAGAGAGAGAGAGAGAGAGAGAGAGAACGAGAGAAAGAGAGAGCACGCTGCCCCTCAACAAGTTGCCCCATCAAAATCTGTCAGACTTGCACTTTTCAACATTGTCAATGATATCGATCTATATTGAGCTACCAACGTTACAAATCGGACACAAACAATTAAAATACCCCCCTCCCCCCCTCCCCCGGCCCCTTTCGTATTGTTACGAGCAGGCACAATTAAGACAACGAAATAAAAGGAATGAAGAAAAAACGACGTGATTATCGCCTGTAGAGATGGCGAGGATTGCTGCTGACTGTGGCAGGGGGTGGGCGAGGTCTGGCAACTGTCAAACATCTGACATGTTGTTTTTTTTCTTCTCTTTTTTCTCACACAAAGGGCGGGGGTGGGTGGAACTGACACCTGCTGTAGGATCAGATAGGTTTCTGGACCAGCGTGATTCCCCAACCGGACGAATCTGACTACTCACGAGCTACTGCTCGATATTTCCTGTAGACCTGACTTACCGGCATGTTTTTCAGACAAGGACTGTAAACTACTCACTCAGCATCACAACGTCGTCCCGGCGTAGATTTCTACAGTTTTTTTCCGTAGAGTTGGTAGGATTACCATAAGGGCGGATTCCCTACATCAAACCGACGTTGGCACGATGTCGCGAGTAGCGGGTCGACGTAGGAACGATGTCATTCCTATGATCAGACCTGACGTCTATCTTACGCGTCGGATTGGGTTGCTGGTTGGGTATGTGTGTATTTTATAACTCTCTTAGTCGCTTATTATATAATGATATTTTAATTATTTATCGTCATGGATTTCGGCTTGCAGTGCTTTCTTCATCCATCTTTGGCATAGTTGTAATTTTACGTTTTCCTTCGACCTATTGTTCTATTGCACTTCCGTAACCGAAAGTTGTAATGTTGACCGTGATGCTTCGCACTCCATGCCCTCCGCCCAATTTCGAAAGGCCACTTTTGTTTTGGCACGGCGGCTGAGTACGCGCACTAGCAAAGATTTTTTTTTTTTTGACACGGCCGCTAAGCACAGGCACACTTGGGAGAAAGAAATATCATGCGAGTTGGAATCTCAGCCCAGAGACGAAATGAAATTCAAAATTCCCTAGTTTCTGTGACGTCATTTGAGACTTTGCAATGTCAGAGACGACGTCTAGACCCCAGTCAGACCGTCGGTCGCTGAATGACCGGCTTTAAAACGCAGCCACAAACCAGATAGGTTGGGACACTGCGATCCGGGTGGAATTCAAACTTGGGACCTTTTGTTCTCGGGCCAAACGCACTAACCACAGGATTGCTGAACCAGCTTTTTCTGAACAAATTTTATTGTAATATTTATTACCAGCAATATCACCGATATTTGTTGTGTTTGTTAATATATATAATGGTAATTATGTTGAATTTCTTTCTTTTTCACATTTCAAGTATCGACTCCCCCTCAGTTATCAAAATCACCCGTTTTCCCTCTCACCAGCAGTAAGTGTGTGAAGCGAGCAGTGAGCATGTGGTGAACTCTGCAAGGTGGCGCAACCGACAAAGGATCGTCTGACGCTCCGGAACTGATAAAATCTTGACGATACTGGAGCCAGAACTTTAGATTCTCGTGACTTTTCACCCCGCGAGCTAAAGGACAAAGTGCATGTATATTGTGAGACACGCCTGCACTGGAAGATTTTAGAACAGCTGGGGCTGGGGCTGGAGCTGAAAGAGAGGGAGAGAGAGAGAGAGAGAGAGAGAAAGAGAGAGAGAGAGGGAGAAAGAGAGAGAAAGAGAAAGAGAGAAAGAGAGAGAGAGAGAAAGAAAAAGAGAGAGAAAGAGAGGGAGAGAGAGAGAGAAAGAGAAAAAGAGAAAGAGAGAGAAAGAGAAAGAGAGAGAGAGAGAGAGAGAGAGAGAGAGAGAGAGAGAGAGAGAGAGAGAGAACTACAACACATTTCAATTTTGCGTCACCAAAACCCGATGCAAACCTACATTCTGTGTCTCTCTCTCCCTCTTCCTCCCTCTCTCTCTTTCTCTCTCTCTCTTTCTCCACTCTCTCTTTTTCCCTCTTAGTCTCTATCTTCCTGTCTGTATCTCTCTATCTCTCTCTCTCTCTCTTTCTCTCTGTATGTGTGTGAGTCAGTGTGTTTAAATTTATAATGAAAGGTATCAAAGATTCAGTAACATCAGTAACGAAATCAGTTTATTATACACAGGCACGAGGATTCGATCCTAGCAATTGGACAGTAAGAATTCTTTTGCAAAACTACCCATCGGTCAAATGTTAAATTAAAATAATTTCTCACCCTAGTCAGTGAATCTGAAGCTCATTCAGTGACAATATTTTTTTTTAAAGTTGGATGGATATTTTCTGTCAGAGACAGAAGAACAAACATACAATATACAGCTATTATTTCCTCACGGGCATCCTTCCTCAACACACCAGTCCGTTAGCCCTCACAGCGGCACGTGCACTAACCGAGGTCAGTCGGTGTCTTGGCCAAACAAATCCAGGACTCGCGTTGACCCAACATTGCCTGTGCTGGCCGACACGAACTAACACCTCCCCCCCCCCCCCCTACTCCTTAACCCTCTGGCGCGTTAACGGTGTGACCACACCCAGCTGTTGGTCTGACCTTGAAACTGTTGCACACACACACACACACACACACTTACACACCGTGGTCATCAGCTTGCAATTCTTGGACTACCACAGACATCCACTGAAATAAGAGCGGATCACATCCACACTATCACAGAGCTGCAAAACTTGTTAAACACAAAATCCATGGCAACGCAAGGATAAAGAGAAGATACCTTTTTAAATACGGAATACATTCTGATAGTACACATCACTGACTAAAATCGTATGGATTCCCCCCCCCCCCCCCATATTAAGCCTAAGCGCGCACAAGCCGATTTTGATGGGCCATTTAGCTGGAAGGTGACGTCACGACCAACTAGTCGGTTCTCACTGAAATTCAGTGTCATTACGACACCATTCAATTAGTCGGCCGATTAATAATCGGCTAGTTCGCGCCTAAGCCAACTGATCGCGTGGTAGTGTTTGGGACACGCTCTGTAGATTTGAGCACTTACTCGTGGCCCACGGAAAGCTCGGTGAGAGAGACAATTATTGTTTTTAATCAGACAGTCATTATCAGAGAAAATAAACCTATTTATTTAGATAATTAATCTGTACAAATGAGAAAGACAAGATGAACTTGTGAGGTCACAAGGTCAGCTAAGTTAACAACCTGCTGAACACTCCCCGTCACATGGCCAGGTCACCGGGCCACTACATGGGAGATACCGCCGGTGTCTCTTGTCAAACATCTTCTCATCTATTTCACGCCCTCGACATTCCTGGTAAACGGTCATCCCTATAAATAGCACAGACAGGTACGCGGACTGTCTCAGCCTCTTACGAATGTCCTTCAACCGCCTGCAGATCTCAGATTAGAAAATTTGCAGCCTTAAAAAAATTCGTTAAGAGTCATTCAGAAAACCGTACAGTGCATTAACAAACCAAACCAAAACCAAAAAAAATAAAAAAATGAATACTTCAGAAAACGCAAAATTTACTAAGTACATCGTGGCCTTAGTTCTCGTTTGCCCTATCTTCATTTCTGAAAAAAAAAAAGTGGACATCTTTGACTATGTAAAACACCTTGTTTAAAATGTGTCCCCATTTATTCTGTTTATCATAATACTAAAGGCGTAAAGGTTTAACGTCGAATTTCCAATTGTGCAAAAAAGCGGAGTTGGAAAAACACAAGAACTCAGGTCACGCTAAATTCATTATTTATCTTCCAGAAATTCCAACGGCAGAAAAAAAACAATAAACCTTCTGTGAAGTTATTTTTCCCCTCTCTTTTTTGAAACTATAATTTTTTCAGATAACATTTCATGTGATAATGACAGTATCATCATTACAAAATAAAAGTTTCATACCGGTAATGGACTTAAACCAGCCAAAAATATCGCCTTAACTGAATGGGGTTGTGATGGCATGGCATAAACAAACGCTAACATCACGTTAAAAAGTGCTGCAGTGCCGAGCATTATTTCTTATCTCTGACAGCTACACAACCACTATCCATCGTCAATCCGACGTACATTTGTTGAGAACTACCGCAAGGTTGGTAGGAATGGTGTTTGGGTGGATTCCCTACATCAAAGCGACATCGGTGCGATGTCGTAACCAGCAGATCGATGAACGATGTCATTTCTACGTGCAAACGACTTCAATCGTATGCATCGGACTTCCGTGGGACTGGTAGGAATATCGTATGGGCCGATTTCCTACATCAAACCCACGTCGGAGTGTTGTCGTAACCAATGGACCTACGTATGAACGATGTCATTTCTACATGCAAAGCTGACCTCAGTTTTCCCCCGGGTGGAAGCCTGGGTACACATTTCAAATCAATTCACTGACGCCAGAAAGTTATGTGACATAACTCAAGTACAATACATTAATCTCACGGGTAATAGCTGCCTTTCTGTGCCTCTTGTCTACCTGAGGACAAACAGCATCATTCCACATGGCCTTCTCGACTGCTTCCACCCCCACACTCGGCCGCCTCCCGAGCTCTGTCAAAGATACTGAACGTTCTGTTTACCATTTGCTATCACTTCAGTGTCCACATGACCAAGAAAAACCACTCGCTAACTGGGCTCGTCTTGTATCAACATCCTGAGTTTCCTACTACGCCTCGCTCTCTTTCAGCGCTTGTCTGATACCCTCACAATTGGCCTTGTCGTGGAATATCCTATGTGTTTTTATGTCAGTTGTGCACTGTGATGTTAAACTTTTGATAAAATTTACGTCATCATTTGTTGTGCTCTGTATACGAAGTACATGCACCAACAGGACCCTGTCGCATTCAGCCAAGTCTGTTTTGCCTGAGGCATTTAGTAAAGACGCTAGAATTGACAAGATAAGACAGCTAGTGCTTTTGGCGTGCACAGATTTCGCACGGCCACCTAGAGGCTTGTTCGGCCTGCTCTTCTTGATTTCCAACTAATAAAGTATCTTTAACGTGCGCAACGTACACATGGGCCCTCCGAATTTTTCGTCCCTATCCGAGAAGGCTATGTGCTCAACCCCACCTACCATAGGACCAGGGACAGGAAAATATGGGGAAAATCCGCAAATTCCAACATGCCTGCACCGATCGGGATTCGAACCCGGCACCTCCAGCATGACACGGGAGCACCTTGCCCCGAGGCCACCGCGTCCCACTTCTTGCGTACCTGAGAATATTCTGTTCAATATGTCTATTCACATACACAAATGTAACCATGTTGGGGAAAAACAAATCCGGGACTTTGGGACAAATTTGGCTCCAGTCAAAGGTCAGAGATACGATTATTTTACGGCCCCATCCAGACAATAGCCAGAGCTGCCTCCCCTTGTATCTGCTTCAGCGGCTTTGTTTGGTCAACACACTTGATTTCCCGGGGTTTTCTGGTCAATTCTCTGGTCAATTCTCTCTCACTCCACTTCCCGCTCCGTCACTTCAGACATCAATTACAGCTTTTTGCGGTTTTAGTTTTATGACAAGGAGTTAGAATAAATCGGAACTGTGAAACAGCTTGATGAGTGCCACAACATATTTGAAACAAATGTCAAGGTGTGCATTTGTTAAACCCTCTTCTACATAATAAAAAATCTCTAGTTTTTCAGAAAATGCCAAATGCCAATCCCATTCTCTCTGTACATTCTCTTTCTTTCTTTCTCCCTCTCTCTCGCTCTTAGAACAAACAAGAACTAATGTCGCGATATGTCAAACCTGTGTCAGATTCACTTTAAAAACCATATTATAAAATGAAATATAGTCCATCTCTCTATCTGGAGTATAACTTTGAACGACGAACAGTTTCTTTTGGTTTATTAGAAATTGGTAACCGAACAATGTCTAAAGCACAGGGCACAGCGGAGCGTCTCTGGTGCCTCGTGTAAACATTTTGGTTTTTACAGTATAATTATGATCTTCCTGTAACACTGCAGATCTGTCCTGTTTCAACTCTCTCTCTTCCTCTCTCTCCTCTCTCTCTCTTTCGCTATCCCTCTCTCTCTTTCTCCCTCTTTCTCTCTCCCCCCTCTCTCTCGCTCTCTCGTTTCCTCTCTCTCTCCCCCCCCCCTCTCTCTCTCTTTCTCTCTCCCCCTCTCTCTTTTTGAATTTTATTTCCCCCTCTCTCTTTTTCTCTCTCTCCCTCTCTCTCTCTTTGTCTCTTTCTATCCCTCTCTTGCCCCCTCTCTCGCGTTCTCTCTCTTTCCCCACTTGCCCCTCCCTATCAGACGTATTTCAAAAAGACAGTGAAAGTTGACCAGAGTTATCCAGTGTCCAAGGAGTGGTCACTTCAAGAGGCCAGCAGGACACAGGTGATGAAACAGTGTGTGGTCAGTGGTCAGTGTGCCCTACTACCAACCAGATCATAAACCTTGACATGGCCGGGTACGGTGCACACAACTGATCTAAGTCCACAGATCTTCTCTGTGTCTCAAAAGAAGAAAGATTAATTTTAATTTCTGAGCAAGTGTTGCTTACCACAACTAAAGATAGATCAACTGTGTAGCCTACAACATGGAAAAAGTCACTCTTTTTTTTTTTCGTTTTTTGTTCAGATCTTGTGATTTCTGAATCATTTCAGTATAGTATTTTTCATCTGTGATTTATGTATAAACATCTGAGCAGGTATTCTATCTCCACTTTTTACACAATTTGAGATAAGACTACACGATGGCGTAACAGGGTATATTCTTTCATTCCTCTACCTAGAACAATGACAGTATCTCACCTCTGTGAGTAAACATTATTGGATAATGCTGAAATATAGTAGTAACACTTCGTAAAGTTAGAATATAATATAAAATCACGATTTTATGTTCACTGTTCCACCACATTTATATTTCAGATCTCAACCTACGGGGGTCTTAGCTCTAGCACCAGCAATAATTTCACAAAGCCAGATTATAATCTGGAAAATTCAGTCGATTTTTGTTTGTTTTTGTCCTAGTTGTAGTAGGCCTATCTGGAACGAGCTGGAATCCATTCACCAGGTCTAAAAATAGTTTAAAAAACCCATTTACTGAAAAAAGTATTTTGACTGTTGATGGTGCCCTGGCTAGAAAATGGGGTGTTTGTACCGTATGTGCGTGACTGCATTCTATCATGCACGTGCGTACTTGTGTTTGTTTGTATGTATGCACGCCCATGAGAGTGAATTATTATTCAACTTTTGTTTTTCTCCCTGTAAAGGGCCTTGACCCATTAAGAAACGCATAATATGCATAAATGTGCTTTTATTATTAAAGTTTAACTACAACACTTAACACTTTACTAGCGATTTTCTTGCAAGGCGCTGTTGTGGAAAGGAAAATGTCAGTACTGAAGCGACGATTTACTTGATGTTACTCCAAATCTAGATCAGTCTGGCTCTTTCAGATTCCCCCACTTGTGGTGTGGGCGGGAAAGGCACGTAACGTTTCAAGTAAAGCCGAGGAAGGTCAATTGGCCACAGAACACATTGAGACAATCAAGACCGTGGTCACTCTGGTCAAACTATAAAAGTCAATGATTTATATAAGATAGTTCAGAATAAAAGACAGGAATTTCTACATACTGAGATATTTGACAGATCAAACTTAGTTGTTTTTTCCCCTCTTCCTGTCTGGCTGAGGGACATTCATAAATTACGTACGCTCAGGAGGGTGGGGGTGGGGTTGGGGGGGGGGGGGGGAGTGATTGTCCCCAGCATTACAAAAGCAAACATTGAGGAAACGGGGGAAGGGATATAGGGGAAGGTGGAAGTAAGCGTCAGCTTTTCAGTTACTGTAATGATTTAAAAGTTAGTTTTATTTATATGAATTTTTTAACAGAGTAACATGTAGGACTGCACAAAAATCAAACATAGGCTAATGTTTCTAAAAAAAATAATCAAACGGTAAGATGTGAATTCGTTCATGGGTGAAGTCAGCCTTCAATATTGGGAACAATCGATGCGGGTGACCTCAATATGCTGAGAGGCGTAGAGCTATAGCAATGAACAGTTGAATAGAAATTAATGTATTTGATTTAACAGATACTAGGGTAGATGATGTTAAGCACGATGTAGGATTACAAAAAAATCAAACGTAGGCTATGTTTGTAAAGCAACAAGCAAACAGTACGTACACATAAGATGACATTTAAAACTTTCAAAACAACACTTACGCTTTGAGCACTTTTATGGTCTTACCCTCGTCCAAGGGGTATGTGTGCGTGTGTATGTGTTGTGTGTGTGTGTGGGGGGGGGGGGGGGGGGGTTGAAGGCAAGTGTATGAAAAGGGGGGGGGGGAGGGGGGAGGTGAAGGAGGATGTAAAAAAAAAAATCGCCAAAGTAGTTCGGACGTACTTTATGGATGGCCTCATCCACCGATGTGTTCCACCAGGGTCACAACATAAATGTTTTGTATCTTTATCTTCCGAAAAACTAGTTACGCCATTCTTTGGCGACTGTCATATTTTGAATCCCCCCCCCCCCCCAAAGCCTTACACTAAGCCAGGTTTATGGTCCAGGACTGACTTAAATGGGGGATTCACAAAGCTCTTATCCGGCAGTTCATGGATACAATTATATAGCAGGTTAGATTTTCTTTGTTTACAGAAGACAGTAAAAACTTTTACCACATCCCAACGTGATCCAGTCCTCTCAAACTTGACATGACATAAAATTCCAACCAACATATTACAGACAACCCCCCCCCCCCCCCCCCAAACAAAACAACGACTCTACAGCCAAAACAACTTAATTTCCATATCAGAAAAAAAACAAAAACGGTTAAAATCCCGGACAATTTCATTAACAAAACTTTAAAAATGGCAGGAAGTGGAGATGAGATGCTTTATTATCTAACTCGAGACACAGAATACCGAGACGACTCAATTCGTCATATTCCGTCCATCGACTTGCGCGCGTATCATCCATGTCAACATTGTACCAATTCGCACCACAAACCTTCAAAATTGAGCGAAAAAGAGAAGCACTCACGGTATTTATGCGCCTAATTTGTGGACATAATTATATAATGAGAGAAGGACTGGTTCGTCACGGTATTCAGTGTCTCGGATCTAACCAACTTACGAGAGAGAGGACACATGGAACACGCTTTGATTGGACCCTGTGACCCTTTACTGGCCTATCCTGCCTTGTCACGAAGAATGACAGGATACACCAACCTTGAGCAAATTCACTTTACCATTTGTGAGTGTGCATGAGAAAACCCACAATAAGTCGCAAATATGACATTTTGAGTTCTGTACACATAATAAAAGACAAGACATTTCTGATAAATTGATGTCAGTGACCCCTCTAAAACAAGATTTTGAGAAAACGGCATTTAATCCTAAAAGTGGCAGTAGCTAATTGACGTGGCAGTAGCTAATTGACCCATTAATATTGGAGTGATTGCTGTTAGGAGACCGTAGTCTAACAACTAAGCCGTTGTAGAGATCATAGTGAGTAGTGTTCGCTGCTCGTCTACAGTTTACCCTGTAACATGCCACGGTCCCCAAAACAACAGCCAAGTCGGAAGTTTTTGGATCTTGTTAGGAGACCGTAGTCTAATTACAAAGCCTTTAATAGAGATCATAGTGAGTAGTGTTCCCTGCTCGTCTACAGTTTACCCTGTAACATGCCACGGTCCCCTAAACAACAGCCAAGTTGGAAGTTTGTGTCGGACCCTTTCACTTCAAAGCCGTTTTTCTCAAAATCAGCTCTGCCGACATATTATGGGTTTTCTCATGCACACTCACATTTTGTAGAAATGATTACAAAAACCACGGAAAAACTGTGGGGTCGCAGTGACGCTTAAAGTAAAGTGCCTCGTTTGGATATTATTTCCTACGCGATTCTCTGCTATGCTACGTACAACTTTGTTTCTTTTTGTCAGTTTTTAACTTTACCATTTTGTAGACTTAGTTGTGTTCTCTTTCTATCTTTAACTATAACTTAATAGCTTCCTCTGGTAATCACAAAATGAAAATTAACAGAGAGATAAGCGCCAAGCAAACGCCACTTATTTACGTCTTTTCAAAAAAAAAAAAAAATTGTGATTAGCGTACAATTTTATTCCCTATAAAAGAGCAGTATAATGTCGGACAAGTCATATAGATCAGATACGTTGTTTTGTCACGTTACAGCTGATTTTGTTGCATGAAAGGTCGAGATTGAAAACGAATAACAAAAGATCAGGAAAACATGTACAGGCATAGTCAAACTCTTTTCATGTCTCCAGCTCCCCCATCCACCGCACCCCTTTTTTTCCATATACACCCCCATCCCCACCCCCTGTTCCTACTTCCGCAAGAACCTATCCCCCCTTCTCCGTATTCCTAGAGTCATTGTAAAGTTTTATGCCGCAGATTCGATTGAACGAACGTTAAAGGCGCTCTCAGTTACACATTCATTGACACCGGAAACAGAGCCGCAGAGATTAGATAGGTCAGGGACACTTTAGAAAAAAAAAAAAGCGCACTATAGAACAACGAAACAGGAAGTTTACGGGAAAAGTCCAATTTTCCCCCGATCAAAACCTGAGAACACGCCTGACGTATTTCATTTAAGTATAGAGAGATAAAAGTGAAACCCTGAACACTTAAATCTATAAAAAGCATGGTTTCTGTTTGTATGAAAGCCAGGTTATTCTTGTAACCAGGCGAAAGAGATGTCGATCGAATGTCTAATTTAAGCTGGGTTTCCACGTGGACGGAAACAGAAACGGCAACTCAAACGTCAACAGCCTTTCTAGTAGTGAAATAGCCTAGAATGTTTTCTTGTGATGGCAAGGCCGTTTCCGTACACATGGAAACACTCTTTCTCTTCACCACCTGGTGGATTTTTGACGTTTCCGTCGCCGTGCACATGAAAACACAGCTTAAAGGTGAAAACTGCGAAAACTGAACGCTAAATTATACGCTAAAAAACTGTTGAATGCTGCAAAGGTTCAGATCGGATTGAAAGGTTAAACATTTTACTTCCAGACACACCAGGAATCACACGAAGCTTATCACCCCCGGGTGCTTCCTGTAGACGGCCAAAAGCCAAGACTCGTCACAACAGACGGCCAAGACTGGGCGTGTCCCACTGCCAGCTGTTGAATACTTTCGATGCTCCGTGACGCTGATGACTCCAACAGTTCCTTATCACAGAAAGGGATGTTGACTCTTCTTTATCAATGAACTTAACACATCTCCACACACTTAAATACAAACAAAACGGTTTTACAGAACGAATAAAACCATAGTTGCACAAGGTTCTTAAACCCCACAGATAACAACGTCCTGGATTTCGCGACTTTCGTTTTGTTTGTTCCACCTCCATTTTTTGCACCACTGATGAAATTTGATGTTAAACGTTTGCGGCTTTAGTATTATGATAAGGAGCTGAATAAATCGGAACTGTGACACAGCTTGATAAGCCACAGTGTATTTTAAACAAATGTCAAAGTATGCATTTGTTGTACCTGTTCTACATAATAAAAGATGTCCATTTTTCAGAAAACGGATATAGAACAAACACGTCGATCTAAAGTCGCGATTTGACCAAAATACTCGTATGTAATTCGTGAAATCTGTTGTCAAAGACGTACGTATTTCCCTGCTCGTGATAACAGCGAGTGCACAGGCAAGGCATGATGGGAACTTAAATTTCTAGACAGAGGGATGGCGACAAAGAATGAACTAAATACTGGAGATATAAACAAACCCTGCGCCAGGCCCTTCATTTTCTTCTTTCTTTCACTCCCATTTTCTCTGATCGGTGACGAAGCACACACTTCTGAACGCCTTACCTTGCTCTGATTAATTTGGATCCAGTTTTTCTGTATAAGAATTCAGCCAAGCCTTTAAAGAACACAATTTTCAGTCTTCAAGGGACGTTTTTTTTTTAAAATAACAACAAAAAAAATTAATTAATTAAATAATTTAAATTCTGAAGACTGCTACTTGTTATACTTCTGGCTTAGGAATATTTAAATTACTATTACTATCTATTATCAATCTGTCTGTGTGTCTCTTTCTCACTCTATTTCTCTCTCTCTCTCTTTCATCTCTCTCTCTCTCTCTCTGTGTTTCTCTCTGCCTTCAAAGGAAGTAGAGCATAGTTCAATTTTCTATGTCCACAATTTCTGTCCATCCGCCAACTTTGCCTTGCACTTACAATTTTCATAGCTTTAATAAACGTTTTGTTGATATTCAACCCGCCCCTCAGTGCCCTGAAAAGATCCAGTCAAAAGACGCTGCACATAAGATAGAAAGCGATACGCTTATGTCGAGTGCCGGTTAAAGAGGAGTGAAATCCCACTGACAAAAGGCCACACGTTTTCTCCTCATTAAATTTCTAAACGTGTGTAAACATTCAACTTGGCTGGAGGAGTGGTAAGTGGTGACGTGCAGATGAAAGGCAAGAGAGTGGATGGATGACGAAATGAGGTGTCTGAGAAATTTTAGTGGCTTATGAAATGCATTTCATAGTTGTTGTTATGGAGAAAGTTCTTGACAGCTAGAGGGTGAGAGGGAGAGGGGGGGTGGCAAGGGAGAGAGAGAGAGGGAGAGGGAGAGAGAGAGAGAGAGAGAGAGAGAGAGAGTGTGTGTGTGTGTGTGTGTGCGTGTGAGTGTGTATATATGTGTATGTGTGTGAGAAGTGTTTTTCGCTTTCTGAAAATATTCTTGGTTCAAATGAATTTTGTAAATTTTAACCATACACGCCAACTAAGTGACTGCGTGGTTGGGACTGTTGAATAGGCAACAAGAAGTCCTAGTTTAAAATCCCACTGGGATTCAACCTCATCAGCGACCTGCCAGGGACCTGGGTCTCGTCTCTATTTTAGATCTAGTCTCATGATGGTGAAAAGGTTGTCTAAATTAAACAATGATAATAATAAATACCCTAATCCAACAACTATCTAGGAGAATGCCATAGTTTCAACTGGGAGTACCATACTCCTTCCAGTTTCTGTGTAAATTCATTCAACAAGCAACAGCATGTTGTTGTCCTTCTCATCGCTCACTCACGTTCACTCGAGCGTTGTCACTTCACCATTTATGTGTGTCCCTGTCACAATACAAACATGCCTGACCGCTCTTCCTCTTCCTCTGGGCGACATCTGGTGTCCCATACAGTACAACCTTCATGACCTCACTGATTGGGGGGACACACGAGAATTGATAGGTAGGTAAACAGAGGGAGTGATCACAGTGAACATCCGGTCATCTGGAGGGTCAGTGATTGGGGAGGAGGGGACGTTTGGGAGGGGGGGGGGCGTCTGGGGAGGTGCTGGGGAGGGCAGTGTTTGAAGTGTCATGTGTGTGGGGGGGGGGGTGGGGGAGTAGGGGTGAAGAGAGATAAGAAGGGGACAGAGAGGGGGAGAGAAAGACGGAAAGACAGTGAGAGGGAGAGGGAGAGAAAGACAGAGATGGAGGACAACAGATAGATAGATAGATAGATAGATAGATAGATAGATAGATAGATAGATAGATAGATTAGATAGATTAGATAGATTAGATAGATTAGAAAGATAGAAAGATAGATAGATTAGATAGATTAGAAAGATAGATAGATAGATAGATAGATAGATAGATAGATAGATAGATAGATAGATAGACAGATAGGTAGACAGATAGATAGATAGATAGATAGATAGATAGATAGATAGATAGATAGATAGATAGATAGGTAGATAGATAGATAGATAGATAGATAGATAGATAGATAGATAGATGGATAGATAAATAGATAGATAGATAGATAGATAGATAGATAGATAGATAGATAGATAGATAGACAAACAAACAGACAATAGACAGACAGATAGCTAGCTAGATAGACAGACAGACCGATATATAGATAGATAGATAGATAGATAGATAGATAGATAGATAGATAGATAGATAGATAGATAGATAGATAGATAGTCAGACAAACAGACAGACAGACGGATAGATAGACAGACAGATAGATAGGTAGGTAGACAGATAGATAGATAGATAGACAGACAAACAAATAGACAACAGACAGACAGACAGAGAGATAGACAGACTGATAGACAGACAGACAGATAGACAGACAAACAAACAGAAAAGACAGACAAACAGATAGATAGACAGATAGAGAGACAGACAGATAGACAGACAGACAGATAGACAGACAAACAAACAAACAGATAGATAGATAGATAGATAGATAGATAGATAGATAGATAGATAGATAGATAGATAGATAGATAGATCTACTGCCAAGATCAAAGCAAAATGACGCAATAATTCATGACAGTTGAAGTATTTTAATGATGAGCCCATTAAGTTCCATCTCACTAGAAGCGAGCACTTGAACCTAAAACCATACGCTGTGCCCAGTCAGGCAACAGCCTCTCTTTCTTTTACCCCTTTAGTGGAGTGCTACTTTTTTACATATAAATTGCCATACTTTTGTCGGTATATCAATGCCAACAGAGAGTCCAAAGACCATCCCTGAGAACACTTTAAAAACACTGGCAGCATCAAGTAGGATAGAACACCATACTAAGAACATGACATAGTGTTATAGAAGAACCACCAGCCGTTCCCTTTTGATATTTGTATTCTTTGATCTTGGAGAAGCTACGGTACAGTGTCTAGTACTTCGTTTTAATGACTAGTTCACCCAGCGAGAATGTCTTGCAGGTACATCTAAAGAGAGGCAAAGAATGAAATTTGCCGGATCATACTTTTCGATTCAACTCAACGGAAAGATTCAGTAGTGTATATCTATGACGGAAAGACATCTCTTCTGTTTACCGTTCAAAAAAGACTGAAAAAATAAATAAAAACAAAAACAGCACAACACCAAAGAATGAATTTCGACCCCATGATTTTGTCCATGTGATTTAACGTCGAACATTGTAGCAGGACAAAAAGTTGCATAATTTCTGGTCGAATGTTGTTACAAATACGTACGTCCCCTAGGTTTTTTTGCGCTAGGGTATGTATTTTAAAGCCATTTGTGACTGCAGAGCGAAAAAGCTCCCCCAGAAATACTCCTAATAACAGCTTTAATTAATTATTCTTTCACATTTTCTGTTCGTTTTCCTCCTGTTTTTTTTTGGTTGAAAGGTTAAGAGGCCGGCAGGGTTAGGGATTCGATAAGATTTAGGGTTGAGTATAGGGACGGCGTTGGGGATAGGTACGTATACGCACGCGCCACAATCACAAAAAGCTTGGGGTGCATACATAACAAGTAACAACCCTAAATCTTATCGAATCCCTAACCCTAGCCCTCCACCCTTTCGACACCCCCCCCCCTCCCCTAAAAAAAACAGGAGGAAAACAAAAAGAAAATAGGAAAGAATAATTAATTAAGACTGTTGTTGGGAGTATTTCTAGAGGAGCTCTCTAGCTCCGGAGTCACAAAAGGCTTTAAAATACCTACCCCTTAGCGCAAAAACACTTGGGGGGCGTACGTCCTGGTAACAACATTCTATATAACTATGTACTGTACGTCACAGGTCCATCTGTCACGCCATGTTTCATACAGCGACCACAGCCAAAGTTTCAAAAACGGTTGTAGTGGACACAATTTCTAGCTGATTCTGACACGTCCGGGAAAATTTATGAATGTAAAATAGAAAAAAAAAACACACACACACACACAAAAACAACACAAGCTCTCTCTGTACGTCAATCAATAGTTTTGCTTCATCAATTTTCACTGCGACAGCTGTGACAGGTGGTGAACTGTGTGATGTTGTGGCAAAACATTGCTGTCAATTCACTACAAATGTCACTCCCTGACCCTCCTCAATCGACTCTCCTATGGACGTGTTTCCTTTCAGCAACTGAAAAATGAGTTTGCTTAAAAAAATTATAATACATGTATTACAAAGTAAGCATATTACAAACATATAGTTATAAACCCCACACATACATACATACATCCACTGACCCACGCCACGCAAACACACACATATCCACAACATAATTATATTCTACTCATCACAGGCTTCGCTGAATAAATAAATGTTAATGTCATTGTATAATTATATAAAATCAATAAATTCAAAAACCCTCATAAACAAAAATTCTTTATAAGTTTCTTACATTTTGGGGCTTTTTTCTCTTTTCTTTTCTTTCTCTCATTCTCTTTTTCTTCCACCTATTATCCATTTCACCTCCCCCCATCCCCCTTACTAAAAACAAAAAGTCCTCATGATTGTTTTGCGGGAAAAGCAGAATCCCCCCCCCCCTCCCCCCAATCCCTCCTGTCTTCTCAGTGGATTCCCATCCTGACACCTTTTGCTGGAGACAGCTGTGAACTCTTCTGCATCATTCATGGCTTGTGTTAACACATAAACCTCTCACGTCACAGAAATCTCACCCAACGGAATTCACAAGGAGAACAGAAATCGAAATGAACGGAGAAAACGTGAAACTCTTTCTTTTTTTTTTTGGTTTAAATTCGGAGTGTCTGTTTTCACTCTACAGCGCCAAGAGTTTGGGTCAGGATTAGCAATAATAATAATACAAAGGGTGTTAGTTTTTCACTTCATGCTATCATCGTGATAGTAGCAGGTCCACTTTACTGTCCAGGCATAGATAGTATAGTTCAAAATTCTAAAATGTATAAAACTGATTTTACTTTATCATATTTTGGTTGCACAAAATATTATTAATTATTTGGACAAAAGCCTAAATTGACTTATTTAAAGGCCCAGACTAAGAATTTTCTAAATAATATCAAACATTCCACATTAGGGGACACGATCTAAATCTGTAACATTGGGCGCCAGACGGTTAATTACTATGTCATGAAATTTTCAGTTTGACAAATTGGCAGTGATCCAAACTTCGGATGGGACATGACATCTCTCAACAATTCCCTGAGTTTGGAATGTGCATCTCCAATTTGCCGCACCTTTTCAAATCTGGGGCCTTTAATCCAAGCTCCACTCCGTAATCAAACTAGTATTTATATAAATTATAACTAGTCTACAAAGCACATAAGGCAACTTAAACTGCGCTCTAATTGATTAACTCGATGGCTTAGCTAGTTCAATAACCATGCACACACACAGCCATATTGCCTGTAAAGTTAGATCGATGAACTAGTAAACTGTAGGCAACAGCTTGAGTAAGTAAACACAGGGACAGTTTGTACATATGGAAAAAAAAGGAAATATTAATTTTTCCATTCGGACAACCCATAGCAAGTGGGCAAAAAAGTAGCATTTCATTTTCTAAGGGTAACAGAACACCTTCATCAGCTTTCCAACTCAGCGCCTAGAATTTCAAGAAGAACTTTCACATTGATGTAGATCATAGAGCCAAAAAGTGTATTACTCTACATACAACACAAGACCTTGCCAAGGTTGCCGTGGAAAAGATCGAAAACACCAATCAAAGTCAAACGCCAGGTTTGAACATCATTTTAATAACAATGAACTGTGTTCCATTATGTTACTACTAGCTGCACTGTGATTTTGTACGGCCAGTGATTTCTTTTGGTCGTTCCAAAATGGAAATGAAATAAAGTATTAGAGGGAGCGTTGTGGGTGCGTATGTGGAGAGACAGACAGAGAGAGAGAGAGAGAGAGAGGGAAAGAGAAAGAGAAAGAGAAAGAGAGAGAGATAGAAGGAAAGAGAGAGAGAAGGAAACAGAGAGAGAAGGAAAGAGAGAGAGAAAGAGAGAGAGAGAAAGAGAGAGAGAGAGAGAGAGAGAAGGAAAAAGAGAGAGAAGGAAAGAGAGAAAGAGAGAGAGCGAGAGAAGGAAAGATAGAGAGAGAGAAGGAAAGAGAGAGAGAGAAGGAAAGAGAGAGAGAGAAAGAGAGAGAGAGAGAGAGAGAGAAGGAAAGAGAAAGAGAGAGAGAGAAAAGGAAAGAGAAACAGAAAGGGAGAGAGAGAGAGAGAGAGAGAGAAAGGGGGGGGGGGGGGAGGGGCAAATACAAAATGTTTTTGAGGCTCACGTCAAATGTTCTATTTGGGGTCCACAAACGTTTCCTGTAGCATAATTGTATACCAAGTGGTATGTCATCGTTTATAACCATTTTAGTTTTCTTTTATACTCAGAAAATAAATTCATATATAACGGTTCGTAGATTATTATTGCCTGATATACAAAGAACGGTACTAAAGAACATCAAGGAGACAATTGCTCCGTTACATGTTCTAAAAGAGCTGGGGTTACCTTTCTTCATCTATACGAATAAAATTGCCAACCTTTCATTCTGAATGGTTCTATATTGAGCCGGGGATATAACAGCGTGGCATAGTGAGAGAGAGAGAAAACATGTTGTCACCTTCAAAGTTAAAAGGTGTCAGAACTACGTCATGATATGCCAGGTAATCGTTCTTCGTGTCAAACCAAATTCAGCAATTTCGGTACAGTTTTTGTTTTCCCCACCTGTCCACACCATGTTCTCGGTCTGCTCTGTGGCCAGATTAAACAGTTCGGGGCCGTAAAGTGGAAATCCTCACATCCACTGTTTAAAAAGGCACATCCCAGCTCCCCTCTCTCTCTCTCTTTCTCTCTCTCTCTCTTTCTCTGTCTCCCCCTCTCTCTCTCTCTTTCTTTCCCTCCCTCTCTCTCCCCCTCTCTCTTTCTTTCCCTCCCTCTCTCTCCCCCTCTCTCTTTCTTTCCCTCCCTCTCTCTCCCCCCTCTTTCTTTCTTTCCCTCCCCCTCTCTTTCTTTCCCTCCCTCTCTCTCCCCCTCTCTCTTTCTTTCCCTCCCTCTCTCTCCCCCCTCTTTCTTTCTTTCCCTCCCCCTCTCTTTCTTTCCCTCCCTCTCTCTCCCCTCTCTCTTTCTTTCCCTCCCTCTCTCTCCCCCTCTCTCTTTCTTTCCCTCCCACTCTCTCCCCCTCTCTCTTTCTTCCCTCCCTCTCTCTCCCCCTCTTTCTTTCTTTCCCTCCCTCTCTCTCCCCCTCTCTCTTTCTTTCCCTCCCTCTCTCTCCCCCTCTCTCTTTCTTTCCCTCCCTCTCTCTCCCCCTCTCTCTTTCTTTCCCTCCCTCTCTCTCCCCCTCTCTCTTTCTTTCCCTCCCTCTCTCTCCCCCCTCTTTCTTTCTTTCCCTCCCCCTCTCTTTCTTTCCCTCCCTCTCTCTCCCCCCTTTCTTTCTTTCCCTCCCCCTCTCTTTCTTTCCCTCCCTCTCTCTCCCCCCTCTCTCGCTTTCTTTCCCTCCCTCTCCCCCTTCTCTCTTTCTTTACCCCCCTCTCTCTTTCTTTCCCTCCCTCTCTCCCCCCTCTTTCTTTCTTTCCTCCCTCTCTCTCCCCCTCTCTCTTTCTTTCCATCCCTCTCTCTTTCTTTCCCTTCCTCTCCCCCCCCCTCTCTCTCTTTCTTTCCCTCCCCCTCTCTTTCTTTCCCTCCCTCTCTCCCCCCTCTTTCTTTCTTTCCCTCCTTCTCTCCCCCCTCTCTCTTTCTTTCCCTCCCTCTCTCCCCCCCTCTCTCTTTCTTTCCCTCCCTCTCTCCCCCTCTTTCTTTCTTTCCCTCCCCCTCTCTTTCTTTCCCTCCCTCTCTCCCCCCTCTTTCTTTCTTTCCCTCCCTCTCTCCCCCCTCTTTCTTTCTTTCCCTCCCCCTCTCTTTCTTTCCCTCCCTCTCTCTCCCCCCCCCCCTCTCGCTTTCTTTCCCTCCCTCTCCCCCCTCTCTCTTTCTTTCCCTCCCTCTCTCTCTCTCTTTCTTTCCCTCCCTCCCTCTCTCTCTTTCTCTCACTCTCTCTCAAACAAATGCACCTAAGCAACACTCACATTTATGGTTCAGGCAAAAGATAGACAGAACGAGCCAATGTCCACACAATTCACATCACGCAACGCTCTAACACAATGTCCACATTTCTCTTACGTCATCAAGAACAGACAACTCCCGCGCGCTTTGCATGATCCAAAACACATCAAGGGAAGTAACAGATCTACTTTACAGCCCGACAAAATGTCCAATCTACAACAACGACGATCCTTAATAAACTTTTGTTCTTATTTGGCCGCTGACAGACATTTTCAACATCACCCCCCCCCCCCCCAATTGTCTCCCGGTCTCCTCTGCCCTCCTTTGTCCAAGGTAATACAATAACTTTATGGATTTTGTATCATCAAGAAATCACGGACATGCCCATGGGGGAAAGGGGGGGGGGTGTACATCAGACCATACGTCAGATTCCTCATGATTATTCGTAGGCACGTTGACAGAGAGAGAGAGAGAGAGAGAGAGAGAGAGAGAGAGAGAGAGAGACAGAGAGAGAGACAGAGAGAGAGAGAGAGAGAGAGAGAGAGGGGGAGAGAGAGAGAGCAATCAGAATTAGGTTCCTTGAAAGAAAAGAGGGGGGAGGGTGGGCAGCTTGGTACAAAAATAATATAAATAATATCATTTGCTGACAAATTTAATAACACAATATTATGTAAAAAAAAACAAAACAAACTGATAAATCTGACGACGGATGTGGGTAAGATGTCAGATTCAGAATGAGAAGAAATCTGTGCACGTGTATGTTTGCTCGTGTGTTTGTTCCCACGTGTTTGTGTTTACTTCCTTCAGTGTGCGTGGGTCTGTTGTGTTTACAGATCGGTGACTAAAGGGAGGAAAAGGGATCCAACTTGCTGGAATGGGAAAAGAGGGGAAGTAAATCATACAAAAAAGATCAAGGACAATCCAGACAAGCTTACACACAAATGTACAAACAAAATAGGCTCTGCGTGCAGGCAGTGAGCTGGACAGCAAGAGAAGGAAGAGCAAGCGGGCACATCAACGAACACACTTATGTACTCACCTACACACGTCTGATCTGTCGATCCTCTTGTAGGACATTCATGTGTTTACAGTTGTCTATCTGAAATAGTGATCAAATACACATTACGTACACACTGAATGATTAGCCGACAAACAAAATGCCTTCACTGCAAAATATTCACCATGAATATGAGCAGATTTTGAGACAAAGAGACCGAGGCAGACAGACAGGAAGGCAGGCAGACGGAGAGACATGTAGACAGACAGACAGACAGACAGACAGACGGACAGACAGGCAGGCAGACAGACAGACGGACGGACAGACAGACAGACCAACAGACAGACAGACCAACAGGCAGACGGGCAGGTAGACAGACAGACAATTATGGACAGACAGGCAGACAGACATACCGACCGACCGACCGACCGACCGACCGATCGACCGATAGACGGACAGACCAACAGACAGACGGACAGACCAACAGACAAATGGACAGACAGACGGGCAGACAGGCAAGTTGACAGACAGACCAACGGACAGACAGATAGACAGGCAAACAGATCAACAGAGACACAGACAGACCAACCAACAAACAGACGAGCCAACAGACAGACATGCAAACATACATACAGACTGGAGATTGTTCCAGCCACTGACTGCTGGACTTGCATATTGCCCTTACAGCCAACTGACAGTGAAACCAATCCAAAGACAGCGAGACTCACCCTCTCTGCCATGCCAAGCAAACACATCATGACAATAATTATAGTTCTATTCTCCTCACCAACAATGTTAGCCACTCTGATGCAACCACGGACATTTAATTTTCAATACTGTTGATGTACACTAAAACAAACGTACTAATAGGCCTATATGGACTACCTTAAGGCACTTAATGGTGGCAGCCTGGAGAGGGTCCAATCTTTGCCTTCGATATAACATTAGTGAGCAGAATACACACAAAATTCCAAGGAAATAACAAACAAGAAAATGATAGCTGTTTCAAGACAGTAAAGTGATATTTATTTGTGGAAAAATAAGCAAGGCGATGGCGTCAGCAGCAAACCGGCCAAGTCCAAATTTGCAAATTTTACAGGAGAAACAAAAAACTGCCGCTAAAACAAATGGCAAATGGACCTTGCTGGTTTGATCACACCCTCATTTTGAGTATTTCTACTGGATAATGATAACAGCTACTTTTCCATATGATGCAGGACTCCAGGTTTCATAAATTGGTACGATATAAAGTAATATGAAATTTTTGGACTTGGCCGGTTTGCGCCCGACACCATCCAAGGGTCGTCCCTGGTTAATGGTCCACGTAAAAGTTGTCAGTGTTACCTTTAACATACCTGACGTCTCCTTACTGATCTGTCAACTGATTATATTCAAAACATGACCTTGGCTGGCGCAATATTATACGGGCACCGAAAAAAGCAATTAGCCGCTATGTTATGTCTCTGGGCCATACAGACTTTCGCAAATCAATGTCTTCATTCAACGACAGACATGATGGAGTAACTAAATTCTGACAATACAGAAACAGAAGACAATTCTCGGAATGCATCAAAAAGCATTAATTAGTCCAACGTTATTTTTATTTTTTTTATTATGATTAATTTACAGTATTTGATCTCTGAACGCACAACCTATTTAATCAACCAATGTCTCTCGCTGTCTTTTTCATAAGAAAAAAGGAAGCGGATATCCGTACAACATGTTGTGCACACAATTCGATGGCATACAACACACGATGTGCATGAATTTTCTTCATTCATAGAAGAGCGCTTACATTTTTACACCAATCAGGTAGAGCTACCCCAGCCCACGTCATCGAATTGTGTGCGCAACATGTTGTACGGACATGCACTTCGAAGAAACAATATGGCTGTAGATTTACACTGTCGCTACCCTTCGTTTGCACAAAGCGTCACCGTTTCCTCAATAATGGCTGGAACTGGAAGACGGTAAGAATGAATAGGCAAAAAGAAAGGAGGAATTTTTTTTTTTTTTAAACCATTTCTCACAGAGATTGCATTAGATCCAGCCCTGGTGCTCTGCCCCCAGTCCCCCCCCCCCCCGGGCCAAGCTTAACTGGTGGGTCTTTGTCCTCGGGATACATCAGCGAAATCACATCTGGCTTCAAAAGGGGAGGGGGGGGGGAATCCAGCCCTGGAGCCCTGTCCCCTGCCCCATGCTCCCCACCCCCCCCCCCCCACCCCCGGGCCAAGCTTAACAGACAGGTCTTTATCCCCGGGATACATCAGCTAAATCACATCTGGCTTCTGTGGGGGAAAGGTGGGGGGGGGAGGGGGGGGGTGATAGCACGTCAATTTGACACATCACGCAAGCCGAGGATTCCTTCATTAGCAAGAAAATTGATACACCCGATAACGGAATGAGCCAATTCTTGTCATAGCACGTAGGGTCGGAGTGACCCCTGCTGGCTGACACCCCCTGTGTCCCCACCTTCCCGGCTTCAACCCCGATCCCAGTCCAGTAATTCCCCTGATCCGGGAGTATTTTTTAGTGTCGTTAATTAACCACTGTCTGCCCCTATCGCTTCCACAAGCAGATTTAACTTGAAACTTTCAGTCCGTCTGGAATGCTCTTTCACCGAGCAGCCCGCCATCTTGTCTCGTGCTGGAAGTTTCCTGAATGTAATTTTATTCTTTCATATTTTATTTATTATCACTTTCTTTCGTTTTTCTCTTTCTTCTTTCCTCATTGTTCGGGATTGCCTTCTCTCCTCCTCCACCCCTCCCCCCTCTTTCCCCCGTCTCTCTCTCCCTCTTTCTTGCTGCCACGCTCTATTTTTTTCCTCTCTCTCTCTCTCTCTCTCCCTCTCTTTCACCCTCCCTTCTTTCTCTCTCTCCTTATCCGTATCTCTTTTTCTCCTTTTCTTCATCTCTCACTCCTTCCTCTTCCTCTCTCTCTCCCTCTCTTCGCCCCTCTCGTCCCCTTCCCCGGGTAAGAAAATAAACAAAACATCAAAATGATTCTTCCTTCCCCGCCGCTGTTGTCCACACTGCACTCCGTTGACATAATTATAATCTCTGTCACTCCAAGATGGATGTTGCTTCCTTACCCTCTCCCCTATCTCACATGGGCTTCCAGTTTCCTGACTGAAAATGTCATTGGACAGAAATACTGCGAGGGGGGGGGGCGGGGGGGGGGGGGTTAAAAAGCCCACAGACGTATCAAGTTGTCAATGGAAATGCTGTAAAAACAGCTCAAATCTGATAGAAACACAGCTGTTCTGACAAAATATCTTTTAAAAATGACAGAAAATCTGCGAGGTCGCAATACGGTTTGGAAACAATGGCATACAACAACAAAAAGCAAA
>OZ007582.1:15008972-15048972 GCA_963931925.1 Onchidella celtica
CTATCAGTCTGTCTCTCTCTCCTTCTGTCTGTCCGTCTGCCTGCCTGCCCGTCTGTCTGTCTGTCTGTCTGTCTCCCTATCTCATCCATCCCTAGAACATTTCCATTCTCTCAAAACAATTGAAGCAATCTTTAATGTACTAAGTGTAATCTCTAAAATGCACTCACTTTTGATCCCCGCTGGCTATTTTTTGAAGTTCAATAATTTAATTTCGTTTTTTCATTTTCCAAATTGCGTGATCGATTGATTCATATAAATCATACAGGCCTACACGGGGACAAGGTGGTCTACAGGCAAGGTGCTCGCCTCTCATGCCAAGGGTCCCGGGTTCAAAACCCGGCCGGTGCAGGCATGTTGGAAATTGGGATTTTTCTCATATTTTCGTGTCCCTGATCCTATCGGGGGATAGGATCGAGTACCTAGTCTTCTCGGATAAGGACGAAAAATTTTGGAGGGCCCGTGTGTACGTTGCGCAGGTTAAAGATACCTTGGCAGTTGGAAATTGTAAAGAGCAGGCCGAATAGGCTGCTGCCCGGGCAAAATTGAAATTAATAGATTAAAATTTATCCATATCATCCCCCCACCAGCAACAACAAAATTTATTATTCATTATTAAATATATATTATTATAATAAATATTCAAATATTATTTGTATTGTGAGTTGTGAGTTGTGAACTGTTGTGAGTTGTGTACTGCGCCTAACAGGCTGCGCCACAATTTGCTCTGAGATAGAGAGAGAGAGTGAGCAAGACAGGGAGAGAGAAAGAAGCAGTGTAGTGTGTTGAGCGCTTCGCCGGCGCTCCATTCTGCTCTGAGGTTGACAGGTTTCTTCTGTAAAGCGCATAGAGCATTTTAAATGGATATGCGCTATATAAAATAATAATAATAATGATAATAACTGGGCGGCAATATCACGAAGGCAAATTTCCCAAATGGGATTAAAGAATTATACAAATACAAATACAATTTAACCTCCTACTGTAACAATCGACGGTACCAAAGAGAACATCACATACAACAGAAGTATCTCCAAACATCTTGCCAGCTTTTGAAAATTTAATCTCATTCTGTTTTACAAACACTATCTTCAGACCATTTTCTATCACATTATTTCATCTCAGCCTCTTTTCTCCACAAAGTTAAGCCAACAGCCGGCAGCATGAAACCATCTTAAAGCCAGATTCATTTATACTCCAGTTGAAGTCTCCTCGTTATATCGAACCAACCTCAAGCTTTTAAAAACTTCGATACAACATAAAATTCGATATCCCAAGCTTTATTGCTATAAGGTTTCTTCTTCGTATTTGAATCTGGGCGGTCCTGATTTTGTAGCGGCAGTGACTGGATTCGAAACCACTTTTCTCTCTGGTGTCCAGACCTGGGAAGACTGGTCCCTCGGGTATCGCAAGTTTGTGTGGGTAGTTTATTAAATCTCAGGGTAAAAGCCACAGCAATAAATCCTGTTGTTTTTTTTCCTTTCAACACGTCTTTGATCTTCCACGTGCACAAAGCAGCTTTCAAAATGTGAGCCGCGCAGTAAAACCTGGCCCAGCAGGATAAAACACTGAGCCCTGGCAGGGGAGGAGGAGGGGGGGGGGGGTAGCATGAATGGAAGACAAGAGGAAGGTAACTCACAGCGAAGAGAGAACAAGTTAATTCAAGCTTGTTGAAGTGCCGTGATACTACTTTCTTTGACCTAAGTTCTGAATCTTTTCAGTATTAGACGGACTCAAAGTAGTCACTTGAACACAGACACACACAGAGAAAGAAAGATAGAGAGGGAGAGAGGGAGAGGGAGAGAATGGGGGCGGGGGGGAGAGGAGAGAAATGGAGCGGGTGGAGCGAGACAGCTACGGAGGGAGAGAGGTCGTGGGGGAAACTGAGAGGACGAGAGGACTGGACAGGGGGTGGAGAAAAAGCGAGAGAGAACGAGAGAGGGAGGGGAGGGGGAGAGAGAGAAAAGAGGAGACGGATGGAGAGACGGAGAGAAAAGAAGAAAGAGTAAGAGAGAAAAAAGGAGAATGGGCGAAAGAGAAAGAGAAAGAGAAATAGGGAGAGACTATGAGAGAGAGAGAGAAAGAAGGAGAGACAGAGAGAAAGAGAGTGAGAAAGCAAGAAAGAAAGAGAGAGAGAGAGAGAGAGAGGGAGGGAGGGAGGAAAAAGACAGACGATGGACTGGATTAAATTTGGTGGCAAGCGGGAGAGGGGGGTGTTGATATACACGCATCCGACAGAGTTGACAAACAGATAGATCTATTCTCTTCCATAGCACGTCTCTCGTTTCTTTCGTCATTGCTATTTTTGGCACAGAACAAGCGTGTCCACTTGCGCCGTCGCCACTACCATCTCACAGTCTCTTCTCTACCCTACTTGAAACATTTCTCCTCTGCAATCATTCATCCCCCCCACCCCCGCCTCCCATTGTTGTATTCAATGACCTTAGACAGTATCGATTCCAGATTTCCCCGTAATTATTCCAGACAGCAATTTTTTGTCCGATCCACGTTTTACCAACAAAAGAAATTCTTTTTTTTTCCCTTTCTCGTTTTCTCCTAACATCTTCGTTCCCTCACAAATTGGCCAATTTCGTAATTTCCGATGACATTCAGATCGTGGATCAGGGAAATAAATTTTATCGGAAGAAATGGTAAATTCTGTTTCCCCACTTTTATTATTTTCTGTATTGTAAATGACAGACTTTCATTATCTGTGCAGACAGCAGGGATTTCGAATTCCTGGTGTAGAAGGGTCGTAGTTCTGCGGTTACTGGTTGTTAAATGTCTGTCATAGAGCCTTAACTAATAAAACATGAACGGACAGATAGACACACAGACAGACTGACAGATATTCAGACAGACAGATGGCCGGATAAATAGACAGAAAGACAGACAGACAGATAGACAGACGAATAGGCGGTCGGA
Source organism: Onchidella celtica (assembly GCA_963931925.1). Lineage (NCBI taxonomy): Eukaryota > Metazoa > Mollusca > Gastropoda > Systellommatophora > Onchidiidae > Onchidella > Onchidella celtica. The sequence goes on from OZ007582.1 coordinate 15,011,895, forward strand.
TAGATCGATAGATAGATAGATAGATAGATAGATAGATAGATAGATAGATGGATGGATGGATGGATGGATGGATGGATGGATGGATGGATGGATGGATGGATGGATGGATGGATGGATGGATGGATGGATGGATAGATAGATAGATAGATAGATAGATAGATAGATAGATAGATAGATAGATAGATACTGTCCTATGGATTAGACAATATTAACATTTACACAGCATTCGTGATTCCGGAATTGGCCGGCAAATTAAATAATTTCACTAACCAGTAACGCAAAAAACCTTACCCAAACTCCCGGCGGCCTTGAGTGTAATTCTAGTGTATTCAATCACTAAAGTGAGAGAAACCTAAAAAAGTGCAGACGGTGATGAGACGGAAGGACAGACGAGGGAAACGAGAGTTATCGAGTGGAAAAAATCAGGCGAAGAGAGAGAGAGAGAGAGAGAGAGAGAAGAAAAAAAGGAAAATAACTCCCAAAAAATCACATTAAATGCCAATAAAAAGAGAAAAATAAAAAGCACAGAAAAATCAGAAGAAAAAAAAAGTAGAAAAACGTCCATATTTAAAACCCGGATCTTCAATTAATTCAATTCAGAGCCGTCTCGAGAGACTTGCCCGTCCGGAAATCCATTAGAGAGAGAGGGAGAAAACGGACAAATCAGACAGATTTGCTCAAACTCAGCAAGATTAGATGTTACTCTAATTCTGATCAAACCCGAGGTAAATAGAGAGATTGTAGACAGATTTGGTTATTAAGACTGAATGGTATTGAAAATGGAGGATATTTTGCGGGTGTGTGTGGAGTGGGGGGGAGGTGGGGAATGGACAGGGAGTGGAGAGAGCGAGAGAGAGACAGAGAGAGAGGGCAAGAAAGAATAGAGAGTGAGAGAGGGCAAGAAAGAATAGAGAGTGAGAGAGAGAGGGCAAGACAGAATAGAGAGTGAGAGAGAGAAAGAGAGGGCAAGAAAGAATAGGGAGCGAGAGAGAGAGAGAAAGAAAGAGAGAGAGAGGGGGGAAAGAAAGAATAGAGAGTGAGAGAAAGAGAGAGAAAGAGAAAGAGAGAGAGGGGGCAAGAGAGAATAGAGAGCGAGAGAGAGCGAGAGAGAGAGAGAGAGAGAGAGAGAGAAAGAGAGAGAGAGAGAGAAAGTAAGAGAGAGAAAGTAAGAGAGACCGAGAGTGACCGAAAGAGCGGGGAAAGACCCAGACTGTCATCCCCCCCCCCCCCGCCCGGCCTGCCCGTCATTAAAAGGAGAAGGGGCGGCGGCACACACACACCCACACACACACACACAGATAAATGCATCAACGACTTGACACAACAGACAGACAAAAGATAGTGAAACAGATATGGGAGACAGACATAAACAACAGACACAACTGTGAGTGAAACAGTTCACAGTTACCTGTGCGACATGGCAACGTAAGAGACGAGACCTTTTTTCTTGTTTTCCTTTTTTTGCAGATTTGAGTTTGGGTTTAATTAACGACGCAGCGGCACGAAGATTGGACACGATAATTAATAACTAATGGATTTAATGATTAGACATAACAATCATGTCGTCACGCCAGTTTGAAGGTAGTCAATGCTCATATTTCGCAAAAACCTGAGTTAGCCTTGGTGGACATCAGGCGATTTTAATTGAACGACTTGTTGGATGGTGAGATCATGACATTGAGTTACTGTGAAATCCGACTAGTTGGATGGTGACGTCACGACACTGAGTTACTGTGATATGCAACTAATTGGATGGTGACGTCATGACATTGAGTTCTAGTGAAGCCCAACTAGTTGGACGGTGACGTCACGACACCGAGTGACTGTGAAATCCAACTAACTCAATGGTGCGCGAATTTCCATTAAAACTAAATGTTTTGACCTCACAGCCCAACCTTTCGGCTCCGATCAAAATCGGCTGGTGTTCGCCTAGGGCATAATCACTGACATCAACAGTCTTCAGTTGATATCTGGTTGTTAATAACACATCCTATTTATTTCATGTGTCCATAATTAAATTTTTGATGATAATTCAACATTTCACGGCTTTAGTTTTGGTTTCTTCCAGCTCCACTTTTTGCACAACTGATAAAGTCACAACTGATAAAGTCACAACTGATAAAGTCACAACTGATAAAGTCGCCGTCAAACCTTTGCAGCTTTTGTATTATGATAAGGAGTTAGAATAAATCTGAAAAGTGAAACAGCTTGATATGTGCCACAATGCATTTTACACAAGTGTCAAAGTTAGTGTGCATTTCGATGGCACTTGCCATATTGTTGTATACCATATTTTGCCGATTAGGAGGTTTTGTCATGGAAGTGGTTCTTTTACGCCTGATTTCATTATTGTATAAGTGTCATTGCAATCGGTTAAAAACTTTTCGAGATATGTGTCTGTGACGTAACGCTCTATGCGTTTTAGCCCTTTTGGCGACCAAATTTCAATCCTCATTTTCTCGAAAAGGCAAATACGCACTTACAACAATAATTACAAGTTTCCCACATTTATTAGAAGAATATTGAGAATTTCATGCATGGATAAAAAATCAAATGAGTCATTGAGAGACTCTAATCTGAAGAGACCATTAATTAAAACAATGAGACAGAGGCAACTGAAATTTTTAGGGCAAGTCTGTCGCCTCGGGAGCCTCGAACATCTCGCAGTCACAGGGAAGATCGACGGCAGGAAAAGCAGGGGTAAACAGAGAAAAACGTTCACTGAAAGTCTTAATTCATGGACAACGAAATTAACAAAGGTCCCAACAACAACCCCTTCTTGAGGTTGGCTGATGACAGATCCAAGTGGAGAACCATGATCGCCAATGTCTGTTCCAGACAGGGCAACTGATGATGATGATGATGATGATGATGATCCGACGATTTGTTCTACCTCTTCTAATACTAAAAGATCCACCCAGTTTTTCAGAAAATGGACATAGAACAAACAAAAACTGAGATGGCGATTTTAATATTTTCATTTTACTACTTTTACTCGCATCACAGCTTTGAATTCAAATTTCTTAACAATGGAGTCAAAGGATTTGACAGGAAGCTTTTATACTGAGGTGGCGATGTATTTTTTATACTGAGGTGGCGATGTATTTTTTATACTGAGGTGGCGATGTATTTTTTATACTGAGGTGGCGATGTATTTTTTATACTGAGGTGGCGATGTATTTTTTATACTGAGGTGGCGATGTATTTTTTATACTGAGGTGGCGATGTATTTTTTATACTGAGGTGGCGATGTATTTTTTATACTGAGGTGGCGATGTATTTTTTATACTGAGGTGGCGATGTATTTTTTATACTGAGGTGGCGATGTATTTTTTATACTGAGGTGGCGATGTATTTTTTATACTGAGGTGGCGATGTATTTTTTATACTGAGGTGGCGATGTATTTTTTATACTGAGGTGGCGATGTATTTTTTATACTGAGGTGGCGATGTATTTTTTATACTGAGGTGGCGATGTATTTTTTATACTGAGGTGGCGATGTATTTTTTATACTGAGGTGGCGATGTATTTTTTATACTGAGGTGGCGATGTATTTTTTATACTGAGGTGGCGATGTATTTTTTATTAACACAAAAACCGAAACGGTTGGTTAATAAATCCAAACACAAAAGGCGCAGAGAGAAAATCAAAGAAGATATTAGACAGACGCAGTTCATAAAATGTAAAAGGATGAGACAGGAGGGAGTTTATGAATCTCTAGAGCTGGAAAGACAGACAGACATTTGACCCTCGGGAGACATACATTGACCCTTGGGAGATAGACACCCGACAGAGCCAATTATCAACAGCAGACAAATTGGAGATGCCAATGTTTAGGGAAGGGGGTTGGGGGGGGGGTGGGGGGGGCGGTAGAGGGAGGTGGGAGGATATTTGGCACAGAACATAATCTAGCTGAATATATTTATATATAGGATGTTCTGCGCACGTACAGGATTGAATTGCGGTGAGAGAAAGAGACAGAGAGAGAGATAGACAGAGAGAGACAGAAAGACAGAGAGGGAGAGAGACAGACAAACAAACAGACAAACAGACAGATAGAGAGACAGACAGAGACAGACAGACAGACAGACAGACACACAGACAGACAGAGAGAGACAGACAGACAGAGAGACAATCAGACAGACAGAGAGACAGCAGACAGAGAGAGAGAGAGAGAGAGAGGGCTCAATGATATCTTACACCTCAGGGAGGGAACCTGTACTTAATCAATAGCTTTGACCAGAAAGAGTTGCCTCTGATACTGTGGGCATTATTATTATGCAGTGCTGTGTCTTTGATACATTTAAGGGTGTTCTTCCCGGTTCACGGTAGTCTTCCTTTTTACTGTCCATCCATCCATCCATCCATCCGTTCGTCCATCGATCCACCCATCCATCCATCCATCCACCCACCCAAACATCCATCCATCCATCCATCCGTCCGTCCGTTCATCCATCCATCCATCCATCCATCCATCCATCCATCCATCCATCCAACCATCCATCCATCGAATTTACTTATTCATTCATTCTTCCTGTCATCCATCTCATGTTCATCTAACCCTCAGTGATACGATCAATCTTTCTTTCATCAGTGAAACTCTCAGAATGTCTCAATAACCATTAACGATAATCTTTTTGTCTGTCTATTGGTCTATACCACTGATCTACCCGCATCAGTATAAACGTCCCAGGAGAAGACTCAAATGACTCGCTGGCTGATACATCTGTAATCCGATCTACGACTTCCTGGACTTCCACTCCACTGACCCCTCCCTCTCCCCAATACACACACCCAAAATTACTGATCAATCCCGTCTCCCAGATCATCTCTCTGGCACGTGAGAAGACTACGTCATCAATCAAAGACCTGAACACATGAGTACAGTTTCAATCTTCTTCTTCTTCTTTCGTTCACCAATATGTTAGTCCATTTGATGCAGCAACTTATCAGCAGTCCTCACTGGTCAAACATCATCTTCATCTGTCTTTCTCTCGGTAGGTGGGTGGATGGGAGGGAGGGAGGGTAGGGGATTGTTAAACATAGTAGGGGATAATTTCGCCATGGATGTGTAGATAGAATGACCGGGGATGATGGATACCACAGGACTAATAAGTGAATGGATGCACGGATGGATGGATGGGTGGGTGGGTAGGTGGATGGATGAATGGATGGATGGACAGATGGGTGGATGGAGGGATGGATGATAGGTGAATGGATGGATGGATGGATGAATGGATGGGTGGATGGATGGACGGATAGTTGGGTGCATGGATAGTTGATGGATGGACGGATGGATGGATGGATGGATAAGTAGATGGATGGATGGATGGATGGATGGATGGATGGATGGATGGATGGATGGATGGATGGATGGACAGTTAGATGGACGGATCTTACGGAAGGATGACCATCCATCTCGTATAATTCCATGCATATATGAATGAATGAATGTAGAACATGAACAAAGAATAGTAAGGAAGGACAATCAAAGAACGTGTTCATTTATTACACCAACATCTGCAAGTGTGTGTAACAATAAGCGAGGGGGCGATGAGATAATTTATTAACAAGTAACGGAGAGAGAGAGAGAGAGAGAGAGAGAGAGAGAGAGAGAGAGAGAGAGAGAGAGAGAGAGAGAGAGAGAGAGAGAGAGACGCAGAGAGAGAGAGAGAGAGAGAAAGAAAACAAAAATCTCGCTTCCATAGCTCGGTGGTCTGGCCACTGAGCTGAAGAATTTGAGCACTGGATGACCACTAGTGATGGACGCTTGAGAGTGCCCACAGAAAGGTTATGTACACACACAGCTAGAGATATGGTGTTTCACAGAACTTTCCAGGTCGCGCTTAACAACAAGTATGAGTACTGCCAAAACCTATTCTACCGTAACTGAAATAGAGGTTTGCTGACTCACAATTCCTGTCCAAAACTATAAAATGGCAACCACTCTTTGAAAAAAAAAAAAACACAAGAAGGAAAATAAGAATGCAGCCCGTTTGGGAGCCCTTTTGAGGGCTGAGAAAGAAGGAAAAGAAGGCCAAGAGGAGGACAAGAACGAGGGAATCCATTAGGGGGCCCTTTTGAGGGCTAAGACAGAAGGAAAAGAATGCCAAGAAGAAAATAAGAACCAGGCAATCTATAAAAGGAGCCCTTTTGAGGGCTAAGACAGAAGGAAAAGAATGCCAACATGAGGACAAGAACGAAGCAGTCTAGGGAGCCCTTTTGAGAGCTAAGAAAGCCAAGAGAACAAAAGAAACAACAACAACAGCAACAAAAACAAGAAGAGAGATGCAATGAGAAGGGCAAAGATGCTCACAATACAAGGAACTCAACACTGAACAAATTGGCAGAGCTAGAAGTTAACTGGTCAGATTTCAAAATCTGGAAAAAGACACGGAAACCTAAAGCTGCAGCCACTGACAGAGAACAAGCGACATCATAGACGTCCGACTTCCTACTTTTCTGTTGGACTCACAATCTTACAACACAGATGTCGCTCTTTTTGCTGTTGGAACGAATGCTCGAGTCCAGGCAAGATAATTTCGTCTCTCAAAGGGTAAACCAGAGATATCTTACATACACTAGTTAGCTTACGATATCTCTGGGGTGAACCGAGGGGGCTTTAGGGTTGTCTAGTACCACTTAACTGTGAGGACCACTGACCTCTCCTGGCCTGGGGGGGGGGGGACCTGAGGATTGCACCGTATCATCTTCCCAAGACCAGTCCCCATGCGTGTTTCCGCTGAGCCATAACAACACAATCTACCACCAGAAGAATGGTGTGCCGAGGTCAGAGATCGCGTGCCTCAAAGTCCAGGGTCAAGTGAGGGAGATAACTCAAGTGGGCGAGAACAATGACAGACACTGCTGGTCAATAGCAATACAGACATCGAATCTTCCACGTTGACATTTTTACTCGGAATTCAGAGACGATTATCTATACTTAGAAACCATTATTGATACAAGAAAAAGGTCTGTCCTGCATGCACTAACTGTTGAATTAAGTCAGCAAGATCGATTACGAGTATAAAGATATCATTAAAGTTGCCAAGAAAAGAGTGCTATGATGAGGTACGTAGCTGCAGTCTGGCATCTATTTCATGTTCTGAGTGTTAACACAAAATCCATCAAAGGACGAACTCGTGAGCTCCCTTAAGTGGCGTACTTGAAAGATTCCTGTAGTATACCTCTTCTAGTATTCCTCCCATTGACAGGATTTTATGGGAATAAATTAATACGATGCTGCCTCCACGCAAGTAACTTGGACATTGTCGGCAAGCAAAGCACATTGTCGGGGGAAATTAAACTATCCCTGTGCAGTTTCCCCTTAACAACGAAAGCATCAGACACTATAGAGGTCAAGTGGTATACTTTTAGGTTAAAATAGTGCTCTTTCAACAATCTAAATTAACCTCCAATTATTCAAGGAACTCAGTATCACATCAGGCCAACAGGTAATTTATTGTATTATTTTATTTTCTGTTGAAATCATCAATAATTCAGTGACCTTACTATGAAGTATCGATGTCGCTATTATCGCACTGCCCACTAGGGATAAAAAGGCTTTCACCTCTGATACACAATGGGCCAGAGAGAGAAATTCCGTCTAGGATCGACATTTACTACGAGATGAGGGAAATGAATGTGCACCGCACTGCCCGTCTTTAGCAGACTGTAGAAACAAATTATGATGTGTTTAAGAGGAGACACAAAAGAGTTGTTTAATATGAAGATGAAAGCAGTAACTCTTAATCAAATACTCCTTTTTGTTAAATTTAATGATATTTAAAATTGAGGAATGAAAAAGTTTTGAAGTACTTACAATCCTAGCTGATTACCATCTATGTTGTGAAAGAGACTTGGAGGGGAGGTGGAAAAGAGAGAGAGAGAGAGTGAGAGAAAGAGAATGGGAGAGAGAGAGAGAGAGAGAAACAGAGACAAAGACAGAAAGAAAGAGAGAGAGATAGAAATAGAAGGGGGAGAGAGAGAATCAGAGAAAGAGAGAGAGAGAGACAGTGAAACAGAAACAGAGAGAGAAAGAGAGAAAGAAACAGAGGGAAAAAGAGAGAGAGAGAGAGAAACAGAGAGAGAGAAACAAAGAGAGAGAGAGAGAGAAACATAGAGAGAGAGGGAGAGAAACAGAGAGAGAGAGAGAAACAAAGAGAGAGAGAGAGAAACAGAGATAGAGAGAGAAACAAAGGGAGAGAGAGAGAAACAAAGGGAGAGAGAGAGAAACAAAGAGAGAGAGAAACAAAGAGAGAGAGAGAGAAACAAAGAGAGAGAGAGAGAGAGAAACAAAGAGAGAGAGAGAGAGAGAGAGAGAGAGGAAGAGAAAGAATGCAAAACAACCACAGCAGAAAACAAACAACAAAAACAAAAACAAAAATCAATGGATGTAGAAGATGACGATAAAGCAGAATAAAAACCAAAGCCCAAATTAATAAAAATGGCAGACAGAGAGACAGAAGAAAAGAAAGAAGGAGAAACAAGGGGAAAAGCTGATTGAAGACAAGGGGACACGACTGTGGACACAAGTACAAGAATAGTCTCCCCCTGCAATCCCCAAAGCCGCTTGGTTTGAGCTGTACTAATGGATTTGCCGTCACCTTTCTGATCTGTGTGGGCCTGCACATGTGTTTGTCTGTGGGTCAAGCTTGTGTGGCAGGGAGACAAATCAAGGCGGACAAACACAGTTCGAGGGAAAAAAAAAGTGTAAAGACAGCTGGAGAAAGAGAAGGATGGAAAGACCAGGGGAGGGAAGACAGCTGGAGAAAGAGAAGGGTGGAAAGACAAGGGGGCGGGGGGGGAGAAAACAGAGAGAGGATACAGACGGAGAGAGAAGGAGGGAAAGAGAGAGAGATAAAGAGACTGAGAGAAAGAGAGAGAGAGAGAAAAAGGAGAAAAAGTGAGATAGAGCAAGAGAGAGATAGGCAGAAAGCGAGAGAGAAATAGACAGTTAGACAGACAGACAGAGAAAGAGAAAGAAGGGAAGAGAGCGAGGTAAGAGCGAGTGAGAGAGAGAGAGGTAGAGAGAGAGGTGTATGAAAGGGGGCGGGGGGGGGGGAGGGAGAAAAAGTTCATGAGACAAAAACATCGTGATACATAATAACTCAGTAAATAATCAACTTACCACGCCTTCGGTTATAATCCAAGCAGTTGCAAGCCAAATCACAACCATGAAAATAAAAGAACACACAGTTTTCTAATCCACATTCCAATCCAAGTTTTGTACAAACCAGCAGTTATTTGCCTCCAGGGTGAAATATGACGTAATCCAATTGTGAAAACGAGGCTGTTGCTTCAAACTGTCTCGCGGAATGCACTTTTTGCCTCATCCACACTGTTACACTGGCCTAACTCTAGATATCCTGCGAGTGAGTTACAATGTTTTGAATAAGAACAGACACAAGACGCTGCTGCTCAACTTATTCAAAAGCAAATTGTGCCTAAGCTCAAATCAACGACCCCTGCAGAACAGAGATGAATGATCAAATTCCACTATTGTTGGATTCTGAGAAAACATTGCAAGCTTATACAAGACTTTCCGATCATTCGATGAAATACAGGTTAAACTCCCAGGAGACGAAATGAACCAACGTATGTCGTTTCATGTCCCTTGGCCGACTTTTTAAGTCAACAGGCGAAAATCGAACGGAATTTGATCAAAAACAATTAAAGTGGAGTTGGATCACTCTGTCATTCAGGGTCCATGATGAAGAAACATTCAGGGAGGAGGCGGGGCAGGGAAGGAGGAAGAGAGAGGGGCGCGGGAGGGAGGAAGGGAAGCAGAGGGAAGGAGAGAGGAAAGAAGAAAAGGAGGGACGGAGGAAGATGGGAGGTAGGGAGGGAGGGAGGGAGGGGAGGGCAAGGGAGGGGAGGGGAGGAGGAAGATGGTAGGGAGGGAGGGAGGGAGGGAGGGAGGGGAGGACAAGGGAGGGGAGGGGAGGAGGAAGATGGTAGGGAGGGAGGGAGGGAGGGAGGGGAGGAGGAAGACGGTAGGGAGGGGAGGAGGAAGATGGTAGGGAAGGAGGGAGGGAGGGGAGGGGAGGAGGAAGATGGTAGGGAGGGAGGGAGGGAGGGAGGGGAGGAGGAAGATGGTAGGGAGGGAGGGAGGGAGGGAGGGGAGGAGGAAGATGGTAGGGAGGGAAGGAGGGAGGGAGGGGAGGGCAAGGGAGGGGAGGGGAGGAGGAAGATGGTAGGAGGGAGGGAGGGGAGGGCAAGGGAGGGGAGGGGAGGAGGAAGACGGTATGAGGGAAGAAGAGGGAAAGAGGGAAGAGGAGCAGGAAGAGAGAAGACGGTAGGGGGGTAGGGAAGAAGAGGGAAGGAGGGAAGAAGGAAGAGAAGAAATTATGAAGTAACTCACTGGCCAACGTTCTAATGCTTTTTACCTTCTATTTGAGAATGGGTCTGCTGGGGGGGGGGGTGGGGGTGGGGGGATCGCCAACAGATAATGAAAGAAACACTTTGAGTCAATGGTGTACAAAGTGGCCCAGACAAACTGTATTCAGTAGCCTGCATTTTGCCCTAACGCAAACCTCTTTATGTTTGAACAACTGGGTTTATTCAGACGTGTACAGTACATATGTATCTATCTGCACAGAATGAGAGATTAGAGGCGATAACGGCCAGTTTGGACCAGGAAATGCAGCCAAAATGTCGAACGTACAGTAACACAGGCTTGGGAAAGATGGACAAACAGGTAAAGGCGTCCACTGTTACAGAAAGAGAGAGAGGGACAGAGAGGGACACAGAGAGAGAGAGAGAGAGAGAGAGAGAGAGAGAGAGAGAGAGAGAAGAGAGAGAGAGAGAAAGAGAGAGACAGAGAAAGAGAGAGAGAGAGAAAGAGAAGGAGAAAGAGAGAGAGAGAGACAGAGAGAGAGGGGGCCCGCACCGCTCGTCAACAGGAACTAGGACCCCCACCCCCACTTCCGTCCTACCCCCTTTCTCCCTGACGGTTTACAGACCCAATAATGAGCTAGTGCCCCATCGATGTAACATTACCGTTTACATGAGAATTAACACACCAGCACAAACAAGAATCGATACCTAAGATTTCATAGCAGGCATCGATATCTTCACTTAAATCTTTATGCCGATTACTATGTTGTGCGTGTTTTTTTTTCCTCCTCCATTTTGCTCGGCTCAGGGTGAAAATTACATTTCTGGCGACTGAACCCCTGTAAAGCCAAAATAATAAAAATAATAATAATGATAAAAAACTAAAAATCTGGCCATGAAACTTTTCGGGGAAACCAAGCTGAAGGCAGTCACTGAGTCAGTCATGTTTTAAAATAGAATTTTTATCTCCCGTTCATTTTGCTTTGTTTATGATACATCATCGCATCAATTTACGCGCATCATGGCACGCGCATTTTAGAGCCATGATTCTCACAGTCCCCAAGGCACATTGCTCCTCTAGCTATACCAGGTTCTCTCAATTAACGAAATATTACCAAAACCACAGAAAAACTGTGGGGTCGCAGCAAGGCTATAGGCAAAGTCAAAAATTGGCAAAAAGAAAAGGTTGTATGTAGCAAAGCCTCTTGTAAGAAATAATACCCAAACGATACAATGAAACGGAAACTAAAAGGGAAGACAGAAAATGTCGGTATTTCGGCAGCACCCGTCTTCAAGGAAAAAAAAAGCAAAGAAAAAAACCCCCAACAATTCCTCCTCTCATTTTGAATTGTTATCTAACGTCATCAACATTAAACTTCTACAGTGGTAATTACTGAAACAATCAGTGAAACTCCATTTCTTTATCACTGGCAATCAGATGAAAAAACAGAAATCCTTCTTATTTCAGTGCACCATAAAACTGTAGAGTACATTTTCTCAGCTTGTTGAGTTCCTCATCTGACTGAGATCAAAGATAATGGACACAATAAGATGAGACACTCCCTCCTTCGTGCCTCTCAAGAAATCGTGTACGCAGTTTGCGCGCCTATCGGGGGCGGGGCCCATGGCGTATTGCATGAAAAGAATACTTGGTATAATGATAGACTGATGATGCAAATTTGTGACAATGTTGCTGAGACTAAAAAGAAAAAAAAAAAACCCCACTGATATTGAAGTCATAAGTACAAAAGTAAATGACTTCAACCAAGGCCTGCAGGGATAACTGAACAGTGAAAAAAAAAATCAATATTTCCCCTATATTGGCTTTGCAAAATAACAAATACGGCATTGTTCATGACTTCCATGCCTTCGCTACTAGGTACTATAATGCAAATTCTGTGCACGCTGAACGTGGTAACTGTCTCATCTTATTGTAACTAGTATCTTTGCTGAAATTCGTCCTCAATTCGCCCCCCCCCCCGAGCCCCCGGTTTCAGAACCACTGTGTAAGATCAAAGACAGGAAATTTTATCATTACTAAAGATAGGACGTCATCACCCAGTCTGTGAGCGGCTGCCAAACTACGTACCGTAATGAAAGATCTCAGCTTTTAACAACGTATCGGGCGCCACAGCGTATCCTCATCTGATTTAAGTTTTACGATGAAAACATTATCTACTTAGTTAACTCTTTATTCTATTACACAGACAGGCTTTTTATGCACTGCAGAATGCTCTTTTTTGTTTTTATAAGGACATCAATCAAATTTGGTACTTAACCCCATTAGAAGCGTAACGTGAGGATGCCGAGGACTGGCAAGAGGTAAATGCGTGCTTCTAAGACATTTTTTAAACATTTTCTTTCAATATAATTTTTTTTTTGGCTTGAAGAAGGTCCTTTTGTGTCAGAGAGCTTGGATGTGGTTTCTTTTTTTATTTACATTCTTTTCAGTTTTTTCATTCATTGCTTGTTTCTGACTCAGGGTTTACAACATACAGCTTGTTCCGGTTTTGCAATTTTAACTTGGCACAATCGGCGTAGGCGTTACATGTAAAATATTGAAGGGTGGAAATCGTTTCTCTGCATCAATTATTAACTTAGACAGAAGCTACGTTTTTGTTCCAATCTTCTTTTGTGAGCGCCCACCCCCGCTAAACTCGCAGAGAAAGGCTCCCTTTCCTCTCTGCTGCCCGTTGCCCATCCAAGCAAGCGTGTTGTGAATATCTAGACATTTGAAGAAGCGGCGCATTTTCGTTGATGTCACATGCCATTCCCTCATAAATACTCGCAGCCTCAGGGACAAGACTTGATGTTGTATTATCATGATTGAGACTATTTGACCTACTTTAGATTTTGAAGTACAACAGTGCAGATAAGGAAATACCATGCTGATTAAAAAAAAATTTTTTTGATAAAAAAAAAAATTTTCCAATACCATCGCTATTTCTTCTGTTTTCTGATTACTAAAACAAAATTATTTGCGTTGTCTTGTTTTTACACCAAATACATTTTTGGCAGGTATTATTATAGAACATGTATTTCACATGGAAATGTACATGCGAGATACAGTTCAATTCTAACAAACTGCCGAAGAATTCCGTAAGGAAATATCCAGTATAATAATTCTACATGACTGTTTTTATCTCACGGTACAATAAATGAGTGGAATAACTCACTGACTCACACAGAAACACGCACGTGTAATGGAAGATTGCCTGAATTCTCCTCGCCTGACTCTCGTTCTTTTAATAACACAGCTCGCTTTTCTGATCGGGGCAGGAGAATGGGACATGAATATTCATGAGGACATCATTCCGGCCTTTGGAGACTGGCGGTGGTCAACAGTGAAGACATCCTGTATAATCCAGAGCTTGAGCGTGCAGACTGGCTGGCGTCCCCTTGTCTCGACGTCATCCAATCACGTGATTCGCTTGTTTACTTTTGTTGTTTATTGTTGGAATTGCTTACGTGGTTGCTGCTGTAGTTGTGGCGGGAATTGTTTACGTCGCTCTTTCCGTTGTTGTTAGGTGTTGCTGTGGTTGTTTACGTTGTTGTTTTATGCAGTTGCTGTGGGCATTGGTAGTAGCTGCTGCAAACTACAAACGTCATCATAAGCAGAATGAAGAAAACGTTGCTCTCCGCAAATTCCGAGATAGTGCTTTTTTCAGCGAGAACAATCCTTCAGGTCACAAGGACAATTTTCGTACTAGAAACACAAAGTGACGCAAGTCAAGAAATTTGCTTCTCACGATGATTTGTCCGGCATAATCTTAAAGTCCAGTCTGCACTCCCGTTTTTCATTCACTCCATGTTTGCTCATTCAGTTTCAATAGCAGATTTTCGGAGCAGACACCGAATTGTGAAGAGATTTCTTATTCTGCTCAGAGAAAGTCTGGCAAAATCGTGTTTTCCGTGTCCACTCGTCTTGCACGCACCTGCAGAGAAAATAAAAAGAAAATGATTAAATAAAAAGTAAAAATCTGGAATATGACACTTGTAATCTAAGCGGTCAAGTTGTACATGGCATCACCATTACAAATCTGCCAAGTACAACTTCAATACAAATACATGAGACATCAGCTCAATAGAACATTGTGACTTTTTCTGACTAAAACCTTGTTATTAATAGTTATTAACCACACACACACACACACAATCAGCAGAATTTGAGAAAATCGCTTGTGCAGCTTGTGGTTAAATTTTACAACGTGTTAGAGCAGCCTCTGAACACTTTGAAATTTACTCCAAGAGAATATACTCGTAAGATACTTTAATGATTTTGGTAGGAATGATAGAATGATTTGTCAATCCATATTCTGATCATAATCAAAGTTCTGTGAAATGTGCAGAAAAATCAAACAATACTGGAACTGGCGACTGATCTGCAGAACTAACACTGATTTGTTTGACCCTAGTTTACAAATTTGCCATAGTAAATAGTTTTTAAATTTCTTAATATGAAATCTTTCACAAACTGGTCATTAGTATCATTATTATAATGGCCGGCAGGCATCGCCCCTGAACTAAAGTACAACTTGTATAAGAGGGGAATCGTGCTAGGCATCACCTGACACCGCTCCACACCCCCACCCCCTCCCCCCGCCATCAGAGCCTGGCTGGCAGGCACGGCCCCTGAACCGAAGTGCAACTTGCAAAAGACAAGAAGGAACTGTTCTAATCCTGACATAGTTTACACCTCCTCCCCCCAGCCCCCAGAATCTGGCTGGCAGGCACCGCCCCTGAACTAAAGTACAACTTGCACGAGACAAGAACAGAATTGTGCTAGGCATAATCTGACAGAGAACAAGTTGGAAACGAATCGATAAGAAATCAATGTGTCTGCTCTAATGTCTTGGCAGATGGACAGAACGGAGTAGATGGGAGGAAAATAAACACAAAAAATATTAATGACCAAAAAAAAAAAAAACCAACAAAAAGTGGACAAGGAACAAGCGGAAAGAAAACATGGAATAGAAAGGATGAAGGTAAAAATGAAGAACAGAGTTATTATTAACAAAGAACAAAATACAAGGAATGAATGAATGTAGAGAAGGAACGACGTGCTCATTTACAGAGGAGAGTGCAAGATGGACAGACAAACAGAAAGAGAACACACAAGTTGTTGTGTGTATTGTTAAGTTTCTCAAAGCACCCGCTCCAGGGGGGTTGCTCCTGACAGTCAGGGAGAGCTTACAGTCCTTATGTTATCTGGAATGTTCGACTCTTTATTCCATAGCCTCCTCCCTTACCCCTCCCGGAGAATGAGGGGAGATAGAGAGAGAAAGAAAGAAGAGTTTGAGTTTGAGTTTGAAATTGGAGACAGCAGGTCGACACACGATGAAGGTCCCAGTGTGCCAGGAAAAAAGCGAGATTATAGACAGAATGTAGCAGAATGATATAAGACAGAAAGAGACACTGCCAGAAGCGTCCATCCACCAATCATCTGTGAAAGAAAGAAAGAAAGAAAGAAAGAGAGAGAGAGAGGAAGAAAGAGAGAGAGAGAGAAAGAGAGAGAGAGAAAAAGAGAGAAAGGAAGAGAGAGAGAAAGAGAGAGATAAAGATACTGAGAAAGGGAAAGACAGAGAGAAAGAGAGAGAGATAAAGAGAGAGGGGGGAAAGAGAGAGAGAGAGAGAGAGAGAGAGAGAGAGAGAGAGAGAGAGAGATAGAAAGAGTGAGAGAAAGAGAGAGAGAGAAAGTAAGAGAGAGAGAGAGAAAGAGACAGAGAGAGGGAAGAGAGAGGACAGAGATAAAGAGAGTGAGAGAAAGAGAGAGAAAGAGAGAGAGAAAGAGGGTAAAGAGAAAGAGGGAAAGAGAGAGAGAGAAAGAGAGAGAGAAAAAGAGAGGGAGAGAGGAGAGAGATAGAGAGAGGGAGAGAAAGAGAGAGATGAAAGAAAATTAACATTATTGTGAACGGAACTGATTTAGGAAGGGATGAAGAAAAACGGAGGATGGATCAAGAGGAACAGACATGGAGAGAATAGACTGAGGGCGGAATGAGAAAAGTGCTTAAGTGGGAAAATCCAATTTTATGCAGTCGTAACTATCTATAGTTGTAGCAAGACTGGGCTCTGTAATGGAATGACGAGGCAGGAATGGGTGGGTGGGTGGGGGGGGGGGAGGGGGGGTAAGGGGGGTTACATAGATGGAACAAAGAAAGACAAGAATAGAACACAAAAAGAATTAACGACGGAACGATGGAGAGAAGTGAGAAGGGACAGATCAATACGGATTCAGTGCTGAAAGAGATCAGAAGGGAAGGAAGGCAGAAATAAACGGAGATATAAAGAACACAAGTGAAAGAAAGTCACAAAGGAAGACGGATAAAGAAATGAAAATAGAGAGAAAGAAGGAATGAAGAATTAATGTAGAAAAAAAAATAAGATAAATTGGAGAAACTGAATGAAAAGGCATTAGTGAAAGAAGTTTAACCCCTTGAGTGCCGACCGCGTGTTGTCATGAACAATCTTGTATATGTCGGCCGTGAGTTTGTCTAATAATAGAATCACAAATTTCCAGAAATTTGATAAATTTTGCTTTATAGGTTCCCATTTACTTTCTGGAACAACCGTGAAAATCGAGTTAAAAAATCATCATCATCATCAGTTGCTCTGTCTGGAACAGACATTGGCGATCATGGCTCTCCACTCCACTTGGATCTGTCATCAGCCAATCTCAAGAAGGAGTTGTTGTTGTAACGTTTATAAATTTCTTGTCCATGAATTAAGACTTTCAGTGAAAGTTTTTCTCTGTCTACCCCTGCTCTTCCTGCCTTCGATCTTCCCTGTGGCTGCTAGATGTTCGAGGCTCCCGAGGCGACAGATGTGTCCTAAAAATTTCAATTGCCTCTGTCTTATTAGTTTTATTAATGATTAGAGTTTCTCGGTACTGACTCATTTGATTGTTTCTCCGTCCATGGTATTCTCAGTATTCTTCTAAGCAACCACATCTCTGCTGCTTCTTGTTTCCTCTCTATTTCTTTGCGCGTTGTTAAAAAATAACCAGGACTATAAAAATGCTTGGACATAGAAAGGGTTAAAATATTCGCTCTGATGACAAAGAAAGATGAAATTATGTAGAGAACATTGTTTCGTTAATTAGTAGTGTTTATTGCCAGACCAGGAAAGCATTACTTCCCTTTACCCCCCCCCCCTTTATATCCTGACTGGCATGTTAATACCCCCCCCCCCCCGATTCCCAAGTCCCTCCTTCAAAGCCCTGGCAGGAATCAGCTAATGAGCTGGCACGCCGATGCCATCCCGACACTGTTATCAGGCCATGCTGTTATTTCTTCACGTGTCAGTCTTCATTACTCTTTCTCTCCATCTTTCCATTTATCTCTCCATTCCTTATTCCATCGCGCATCCATCACTTATTTCCATCTTCTAAGACTTGCTTTATTTCCGTTTAAGCAATTTCTCACAGAAAGTTTTTTATTATTTTTTTTTTCCTTTCGTTCCTGACATTATCTTCACATTTGGTTTTTTTGACCATATTTCCTACTGCGGTCTCACTTGCTCATTCTCCTCTCTCTCTCTATCTCTCGATCTACCTATCC
The DNA here is from genome assembly GCA_963931925.1 of Onchidella celtica. NCBI lineage: Eukaryota > Metazoa > Mollusca > Gastropoda > Systellommatophora > Onchidiidae > Onchidella > Onchidella celtica. Next base: position 15,029,790 of record OZ007582.1, read on the forward strand.
ATAGATATATCTGTCATCTATCTACCTATCTACCTGTCTATCTGTCTGCTCGTCTGTTTGACTGCCAGCCTGGCTATCTATCTATCTATCTATCTATCTATCTATCTATCTATCTATCTATCTATCTATCTATCTATCTATCTATCTATCTATATCTATCTATCTATCTATCTATCTACCTATCTATCTATAGATCTGTCTGTCACCTATCTATCTATCTATCTATCCATCCATCCATCCATCCATCCATCCATCCATCCATCCATCCATCCATCCATCCATCATCTATCTATCTATCTATCTATCTGTCTATCTGTCTATCTGTCTATCTATCTATCTATCTATCTATTTGTCTGTCTCTTTTTCTGCCTGCGTATCTCACTCTCTCTCTCTTTCTCTCTCGTTTCGCCTCTGCCTGCCTGTAAGAGGAACAAAGTGGGTGATCTTATTTATCCGCACAGTTCGTCCTTCCTTTGTTCTTTGATCTAATTTTCTCTCTCGTTCTCCTCCTCCCTGTCATTTCTCTTCATCTTATCGTTCCTACGTGACCTAGTTACATCAGCAGATAAAAATAAAAAAAAAGAAATGACCCAACAGAAGAACAAAAAAGAACCAGAAAGGTTTCTCTACCAGCTTCCCAGGTCATCCAAATAATCTTCTCACTGACTGTTCCGTTAGTCTTCTTTCCTGCCTCTACCATAAACACTTTCCTTTCAACGCCATAAACCTGCCCCCCCCCCCCGCGACCCCCTCCCATAACCACCCACCTAACAAACACAAATCACATAAACCCTAGTACAAGTACAAAACAAGGTTGGCCGCCCTCGATCTTAAGCTCGCCATTTACCCCAGCAGTTCAGCTCGAGGATCAATCAGGAGCTATCAGACAGACATGATACGTGCAGGGGCGGCCACCTCCGGATGGAAACGTTGGGGGCAGCTGGATAGTTTTTGGGACGGTGAAGGGTTCCAGTGGTTGGAGTGACTAGCCCGCATTCGAAGCAGTTTCCATGCAAGAGGACAGACATGCAGATAGACTTACAGACAGACAGAAAGAGGAATTAGTTAAAAAGGGGAGGAGACAGGAGGAGTGAAGGAGATGGAGACAGAGAGGAGGAGTAGAGCGATGAAGAGAAAGGGAGAGGAGAGTGAAAGAAGAGAGAGAGAGGTAGACAGAGAGAAAGGGGGAGAGAAGGGGAGAGCAAAGAGAGAGAAAGAGAGAGAGAGAGAGACAGCAAGAGAGAGAGACAGAGCGTGTGATAGAAGAGGAGAAACAAAGAAAGAGGGACAGTGTGTGTGTATGTGTATATGACAGAGAGAGATCAAAATGATAGTAATATAGTATAACAGCATATTCACTCAACATTAAAGTCGCTAGAGCACGTGCGCGCGCACACACATACACACACACACACACTAACATTAGGATTTTAACAAGAGGGAGGGGAGGAAGTGTATGTACACTCGTGCCCACACATCTGTACACATTAATATCCTCATCAAAGTATGATAACTAATAATAATATAATAAAAATTCCCTCCTCACTAGCAGCTGCGAATGAAGGACACCAAATCACTCGCTGCAACACTTCCATAATGTCAGCATTTCCAGGAGAAATACCCCCCCCCCCACCCCAGACACACTTCAACCTCCACCTAGAAGCTCCGCCACTGATCAAAGCGATCCTCCATCTGCATGACCGCCTCTCGCCATTTACAACTGTAACCCCCCTATAAAATTGGCCTCTGTGTTCTGCAAAGCTCTAACTCTTGCCTGGGAATGATTGCCGTCTGATAAGTGGACTGGAGTAAATCTTAGTCTAAATACCCCGGCAGGTGGCACTGAAAGGGTTAAACTCCCATCACGCAACAGGAAATCGCTGACAAAGACGGTCATTAAAGCAAGGGGCTTCACTGCTTTCAGAAACACAAGGTTAATGTCTCCTTCTGTGTTAGCTTGCACGAGTTTTCTGCCTTATCTTCAATGTAATGTTTTTGCACAATATAAGAGAAATGTTCTTCTTGCTAAAACTCGCATCCACCACTGCCATAAAACCACCCAAAAAAAAAAACCCTTTTCAGATGAGAATATTGTTACCAGTTCGTATGTTCCTCACGTTTTTTGGGGGGGGGGGGGGGGGCTGGGGTTACGTATTTTAAAGCCTTTTGTGATGCCAGAGCTAGAGGGCTCCTCCCAAAATACTCCTACCAACAGCCTTGATTTAATTATTCTTTCAGAGTTTCTTTTTTGTTTTACTCCTGTTTTTTGGTTGAAAGGGTAGGGGACAGGGTTAGGGATTTGGTAAGATTTAAGATTGAGGATAAGGACGGGGCTAACCCCGTATGGGGGTTAGGTACGTGTACGTACGCGCCGCTAGTGCAAAACACTTGGGATGCCTCCGTACAAGTAACAACAGCCTTCAGATAATAAAGTGATGAAATGCTACTAGGGAACATCTCTGCTGTCAAACTGACTTCATTCCGACGACGCATAAATTACAGAACGTGATTGGAAATGAATGAATAGAACAGAAAACAACAAACGTTAAGGCTAAGACCCAGAACACTCTAACGGCCCCCTGCCCAAGTGAAGGGCAGATTATCGTGGAGTAGTGTCTGACCGTGGCCTCCGGTCTGACTGGGTCCAAGGTGAGAACTCCGATCATTCTCACTGATGCGTTTATGAATTGGGCAGGAAGCTCAAACACCTAACATTTATTTTCTTCGCTCAGCAATATACAAAGAAAGAAAGAAAGAATGCAAGAAAGAAAGAAAGAAAGAATGCAAGAAAGAAAGAAAGAAAGAATGCAAGAAAGAAAGAAAGAATGCAAGAAAGAAAGAAAGAAAGAATGCAAGAAAGAAAGAAAGAAAGAATGTAAGAAAGAAAGAAAGAATGAAAGAAAGAAACAAAGAAAGAATGCAAGAAAGAAAGAAAGGAAGAATGCAAGAAAGAAAGAAAGAAAGAATGCAAGAAAGAAAGAAAGAATGCAAGAAAGAAGGAAAGGAAGAATGCAAGAAAGAAAGAATGCAAGAAAGAAAGAAAGAAGGCAAGAAAGAAAGAAAGAAAGAAGGCAAGAAAGAAAGAAAGAAAGAATGCAAGAAAGAAAGAAAGAAAGAATGCAAGAAAGAAAGAAAGAAGGCAAGAAAGAAAGAAAGAAAGAATGCAAGAAAGAAAGAAAGAAAGAATGCAAGAAGGAAAGAAAGAATGCAAGAAAGAAAGAAAGAATGCAAGAAAGAAAGAAAGAATGCAAGAAAGCAAGAAAGAAAGAAAGAAAGAATGCAAGAAAGAAAGAAAGAAAGAATGCAAGAAAGAAAGAAAGAAAAAATGCGAGAAAGAAAGAAAGAAAGAATGCAAGAAAGAAAGAAAGAAAGCAAGCAAGAAAGAAAGGCAGACAGAAAGAAAGAAAGAAAGGAAAAAAAGAAAGAAAGAGAGAGAAAGAAAGAAAGAAAGAAAAAAAGAGACAAATGCCATTTTTGTGGTAGCCGAGAAAATGTCCCTATTTTTATGATTACGAAATTTGCATTTGGACTATCATGATTTCATGACGGTGAGTAATAGTTATGAACCCAGTGTAAAAAGTAGCATATCTCACCCAGCCTGATTGTTTCGTGATTGGCATAATGGTCCAATGCAAAATCGGATGTTTCTGCCCTTCAATGTCTATGCTGGCACCATGGCAGGCCAACTGAGTCTGCGTGCTACTACAGCTAAAGATCAAAGGGATCACACGCTAACTGACAGCAGCAAAGTTTCATCCCCACAGCGTGTAAAATTCAAATTCACCACAAAATTAGCCTCAACAACCTAACCTTGACATACTTCCACGTTGCTATCCTGTCATATGAGTGAAGATCTTGTGTGCGTGAAATTAGCCTTTCCTGTCATGTTAAACATCGTATCTAGCAGTTTGACAGATCTTCTGAATCAGAATGTGGAGTTTAAATAGGTCGAGAAATCCCATGGGAGACACTCCATATGCATAATATCAGAAAAACCACAGAAAAACCGCGGGGTCGCAGCAAGGCTAAAGTAAAATAAAAAATTGGCAGAAAAAAAAAGTTGCTAAATACAAATCTTTCTTGTTGCCAATTTTTTAGCACACGCGATCTTGAACTGCGAAGACATCAATGTTGATGTGTAGAATAAAGATGTTGATTTCTTGGAAAATGATTATTTCTTCCGAACGAACACTTTAGATATTTATTCCCTCCCCCCACCCTCCCCTCTCTTTCTCTCTCTCTCTCTTTCTCTCTCTCTCTCTTTCTATCTCACCCCTCCCCACCTCGCCACGGTTTCGTCATTGTCAGGAAAGCACAACAGCCCCAATCCACGGTTCTGAACGAGCTTTATAGCAGCAGTCCGTCCATTGACCTGAAATAATTGCCCGGAATAACTTCTACATTTTGATGCACCTTAAGCTGGGTTTTCATAATGTACGGAAACGGAAACGGCAAACGGGAACGTCAAAACCTCTTCAAGCAGTAAAAAGAAAGAGTGTTTGCGTACAAATGAAAAACGTTCGTTCTGTTTCACTATTTGAAGGCGTTCTGACGTCGACGTCGCTGTTCCAGTTTCCGTGCATATGAAAACCCAACTTTACAGAACAAATAAGCCCTCGGTCATTTCCACTGTAACATAATTTGTTGATCTCTTTTACTGAGATGGGATTGACCTCCATGAAACAAGTGCCAAATAGGCCAGCGGGTACCACCGCAAGATGGATGAGCTGTTTGCCTGGGACACGACAATTTGAGCTCAGCAGTCGCTGGTGCGCGACTTTCCACGGCGAACCGGCGGCGAGGGATTCTGAATGACTTTTGAGTGTCAGTTAGTTGTACTCAAACTCGAAAGCAAAGAGTTTGAATCATCAAAGCCTTAACTTTAAACGGACATATCTGCATATATTTTGGTAACTCGAAACTTTGGTCACCTAAGGCTCAGGAACCGCATCACACTCAGGCTTCAAACTTTGCACAACAGCATATTATCAATGCGAAATTAACATGGGCTATATTTGCAATTATGAAATGTTCAGGCTTCTGTGTTTCATTTTTCAGTGTTTCGGCATCATTTAGATCTATTTCGAGTCATGGTTCGCCATTTTAAGGTTTCATTGAGGAAATTGCGCTATACGTCAACATTTTCTCATTGCCGGCCAAAAGTAAACTTGTCACATCTGTGTATTCTGCAAGAATTGTGGTGTAACAAAACGATCTATGAGTCTTTGCATCAAATCTAGGTGCCGTTATGAATGCGACCTAGATCTAGATATACAGCTGGATGTGATACAAGGAAATTTTGCAAGATTTATCTTGCCGGGGTTGGCTCGAGTGCGAGTGCTCATCCCTGGCCGATCGAGTTTTCACTCGTGACGGCAATGGCAAACATGGCAGTTTTCTTTAATTGTTTAACGTCCCCATAAAGGCAATTGGAGACTGTCGGGGTATCTGGGAGGTGGCGGGCTCTTAGTTGTTTCAGTCCTTGGCACTCCGCGAGTATGTGCTCGACAGTCTCCTGCGGGGACCCGCAGTGCCGGCATACTGGCTCACGGAGTGGGTTGAAACGATTTAGATGTGCGTTCAACTGGACATGTCCCGTCCTCATACGCTGTATGATAGTCGCGTATTTGCGCTCTAGTGACAAAATCGGGTCTTTGATGTCTGGTTTGGTTTGATTATGATACACCCTACGTCCTTTATCCGAGTTTGCCCATTGATATAGCCATTTCCTGCGTCCGTGAGCGCGGATTCTGGCTCGGGCTGCTGGGTAAGACGCTGGGTGCTTTGGCTGTTCGCCTCTGGTACCCTGTTTCGCTAGGCTATCAGCAACCTCGTTGCCCCGGATACCTATGTGCGCGGGGATCCACTGGAGGTGGACCTCGACGCCGTATCCACTTATGATCTGGTGGCAGATATGTCTGATTTTATCTGCGCCATGTGCCTCGAGCTTATGGTTGAGCGATTGGACGGCCATTAGTGTGGCCCTTGAGTCTGAGAACACAACAATATCTTCTGGCGATACTGTTCCGTTTTCAAAGCCGTTGAAAACCGTAGTCAGTGTTCTCCAAATCGCTGTCGCCTCAGCGTCGAAGTTGGAGCCATTCGCCCCGCATGGCCCATAGATCTTATCGGTGTCGGTGCCGTCAGGGTAGTAGATTATTGCCCTGTACCCCGCATTCGTAGTCGCCTGTACTGCCGAGCCGTCAGTATAAGCCTTAATCATGTGTGCTGGGTACGAGTCAATAGTTTCGCCAGCTGCCGTTTTCAGGATCGTGGGATTGACCTCCTTAGTCAGGTTTGTGTCTAGAAGCGTGGTTTTGACCACTGGGGGTTTCAGGGAGGCGTGAGGTGGCTCTTTCGTCCATAACCGAAGGGGCATTCTGTCTTGTTCTAGCCCATACTCCTCAGTTAGCCGTTTGGCCTCGCCCAGGAACGACTTCTTCTGGAGTATTTTCGGTGGCGGTTCGATTTCGATCGCCTCCCGCGCCGGGTAGTCCGGCTCGAGCCTTTTTAACCTCTCGTACTGCTGTAGTACGCTTCCTTCCCTTCTGTTTGCCAGTGGTTCCACATTGGTCATGATTTCGAGAGCATTCGTAGGAGTGGTTTTGAGGCAGCCTGTTATGAGTCTCAATGCGCTGTTCTGAACTCGGTCCAGTGCCGACAGCGTTCGGTCGCTGGCCATTGGTTGCAGTGGTAGGCTATATTCTAGTCCTGCTCGGACGTAGGCTAGATATAGCTGTCTGAGAACCTTCCCAGTGGCACCCCAGTTGGTACTGGCGAGCGTTTTTAACAGTGTCAATCGCCTCCTAGCCTCAGTCTCGAGCTTGCTGACGTGCGTCTGCAAGTTGAGCCTGCTGTCAAGTTCAACTCCCAGGTATCGTGGTGCGCTTTCCCTTTTGAGTGTCTGGCCATTGATCTTAAGATTGATGGTGGCTTTCTGGACGTGTTTTCCGTTGGTGAAGAGTTGATAAACGGTCTTATCGACGTTTATCTCCATCTTCCACAATCGGCAGTAGCAGGCAAGCGTCGCGAGGTCCCGGTTAAGGTCTCGCTGTAACCATTGGACATGCTTTCCTGTCCTCCAGATTACCATATCGTCGGCATACATCGCTTTTTCGCATCTCAGGTGTTGGGTAAGGTCGCTGGTGTAAGCCGCAAAGAGCGTGCAGCTTAACGCTGAACCTTGCGGTAGGCCATTCTCCATGGTGAGTTGGCTTGAGGTCTGTCCGTTCACTCTGGTGCGGACTGTTCGATTGTGAAGGAAATCTTTTACCCATGCATATATATTTCCTTTGACCTCCGCCTTGAGTAATTTAAGGAGTAGCCCACCTTTGCACACCTTATCGTACGCTTGTTTGAGATCGACGAATACGGCGATAGTATGCTCCCGCCTATGGAAACCATTATTGACCGCTTGGGTCAATCGGATAAGCTGGTCCATCGTCTGCCTGCCACTACGGAAGCCCGCCTGGTGTCTGTCTAGAAGACCGCGCTCTTCTAGATACCAGGTCAGCCGGTAGTTAACCATCCTCTCCCCTACTTTGCAGATGCAAGAGGTAAGGGATATTGGCCTATAATGTGATGGTTCGGTACCATCTTTGCCTGATTTCGGGATAGCTGACACCACTGCCTTTTTCCAGTCAATAGGGAGTTTGCCTTCATGCCACGTTCTATTTATTGAGGCTAGGAGCCATTTCTTTGCCGTGTGGCCCATCTGGAGCAACATCTCGTTGGAGATTTTGTCCGGGCCTGGCGCTTTACGATTTTTACACTTGCCAAGTGCTCTCTCCAGTTCCTCTAGGGTAAACTCACTGTTAAAGCCATCGTAATCGCTGTCTACCTGCGACTTTTCGAGCTGACGCCTGACCTTACGGAGCCCCTTGTCCGTATTCGTAGCTTTGCCACTCTTATTTGTACTGGCAAAGTGTCGGTTAAGCATGGTTGCACGCTTATGGTCTGTCACCGCGACCGTCCCGTTTGCCCGTATCGGAGCGACATTCTTCACTCTTTGCCCCCGATTAAGGCGATTCAGGACGGTCCACGCTCGGCCACCACTCGGGTCCACGTTCAGAGACTCGCACAGGTTTAACCACTTTGCCCTTTTGGTGTTTCTGGACAGCAGTTTGACTTTGGCGGTCAATCTATTGTACTCGATCCTTGCCGCCGTGCTCGTTTTTGCTTTTCTTCTCGCCCTCTTACGCTGTCGGACCGCCTGTTCAAGTTCCTTTGACCAGGGCAAGCGATTTAGGGGCTGCAGTCCTCGCGGAATACTCCGCTTAGCAGCTGCGAGCACGGCCGTAGTCAGTACGGCGTTGGCTTCGTCAATAGAACCCTGGTTTGGGTCCACCTCGTTCAGAGTTAAACCTAAAGTCTCTCTGAACTCTTCCCATCTACCTCGCTTGTAATTCCAGTTTAAACGTTTCTCCTTCTTCTTAGCTGTTTTGGTCTGGATTTGTACGAGGAGAGGAAGGTGGTCGCTACCTACGTCCTCGAGGACTGTGTAGCTGTGTCTGGTAACGAGGTCAGCAGATAGAAGCGTAATGTCTGGCCGACTCTCCGCGCCGTTTGCACGATGCAAGCAAGTAGGCGCGGAGGCGCTTGATTGTATCCGGACCAGGTTCGAACTTAGGAGGAGATCTTCGACGTTTCTTCCTGCGATGTTCGTGGATTCTGGGGTGTATCCCATTTCAGGGCTTCGTGCGTTGAAGTCTTCTCCTATGATGGTTTTTCTAAAGGTAGCCTCTGTCAGCCCTAGGTCGCAGGGGGCCTTAGGGGGATTATACACATTCGTGATGGTAAAGGACACGCCGTCCTTCCATACTGTAAGGGTGAGGGTATCAGTTTCACCGTTACTCGTCGGGGCGTTCTGCCTCACCGCCGTAATGTCATTGCGAACCAGTGTGGCAATGCCTCGGCATTTGGTACACGAGCAGGTGTACATGGTATACCCTGTGACATGCGCGCCTCTCCCATTCAGTAGAGTCTCCTGGATGAGAGCTACATGTATGTGTTTTGCCTTCAGGAGCTTAGTAAGCTCCAAGACCTTCGGGCGAAGGCCGCAGACGTTGAGCTGCAACATGTTAAGTGTCGCAGGGGGATCCCTCGCCGCTAGGGTCCCCTTCTTGGTTTTCGCACACTCATTCACACTCGCATTTAGACACAGGTCACCAGTAGCATACTTGCGCAGGGGGACCTGGTAACTGCCATCCTCCCTACGGAGAATATGTCTGGGTTTCTCAGCCCCACGTTTCTTTTTGCCATATTGTACCATCATGTAAAGTGGGAATTTGTCGCTGCTTAGATCCCTTTCAGACAAAAGGAGGCTGGTGACAGCCTGAACCGACTGATTCGTATCACGTCGTGATCAGAATCTCTCTTTCTCATCCGCCAGCGTGCGGTCATTGTCTTGTTTAGTCGTTGTCACGTAGTGCTTGCTGCACGACTTTTCGAAAGATCGATCTGGTCAGTCCCCGGCCCTCAATCGGGGACTGCCACCACTGCGTTCTGCTAGGCAATTTGCCCCCATCTGCCTACAGCAACGGAAAGCTCCCAGTGTTTAACGGCTTCGGGAAGGTCAGCCGTCAGCCCGTCCCCGTTAGCTAGCCCCCAGCTTGGGCTACCCCGCTGCTACCACGTGGCGGTCGAGAAGAAATTCTCCCCGGGTCTCTCCAGACCTGGGATCGGGCTTATCCGGAGCCCGGAGGCTGCGGAATGGTCATAGGCGGAACGGTGATCATCTGCTAGTACCACTCGTTCGCATACACCTTGTACGAGGGACCCACCGAGACAGGACCAGTATTCGAGCTCAGTCGGTTTCCCGGAAACACTGCAACAGCAGGACCCTCGGAGCAGCGCCGGGGTTGGCTAGTAGTAAATAATGATAAAATCCATGAGACTCATGACGTATGCATAGCCCGCTCATAATACATTAATAGTAAAAAAAAAAAGTAAAATCTAAAGATTTATCACCAAAATTCTTAAGCACCTATGAATTCAAAATCGCAAGTACAGTTAAGATTTGGACACCAAGGTGATGTGTTTCAAATAACCCTCGATGGGTACTACGGGGTCAGAGCTGTTTCCAGTGTACCCCTCCACCCCCGTCCTACACAAGCTATTCCCCGGAAACACGGCACCAGACCCATAAGTCAACACATTCTGTTCACTCTGTGTACAGTCGCTATCTTTCCCTATATCATACGTCACGGCAACAATGCGCCAAGCGGTCCGGGTGTTGAAAGAGTTAAGGCGTTATTGTTTGGAATAGTACAAAAATAAACAGAGGCATCTGGCCTGAGGTTAACCCTGATACGGCATCTCTCTCTCCTTAGTGTAAACAGCTGGGCAGAGCAGCTTTTTTTTTTTCACCATAGAAAGCTTTGCTGCCTGACCGTAAAGCTGACTTTCTTATTTTGTATGCCTTTTCTCTCTCTCTCTCTTTCTTTCTCTCTCCCCCGTCTCTCTCTCTCCCTCTAGCTCTCTCTCTCTCCCCCTCTTTCTCCCTCTCTCTGTCTCTCTCTTTCTCATCTCTCTCATTCTCTCTCGACTTGCCAGAGCAGTGGCCCAGAGCTTAGTACGCTTGACCAAGGTGCGAGCAGCCTCATGTTCGAATCCAAATCAGAGCAGGGCTCAAAGTGATTTCTCGAGATGTAATGGGGGCCAGTGGCTAACCCCTGACAAATCTTTACTGTGCTGAAGTGAATGTAAAATGAAATACAAAACTCACCCCTCACTAAACTTGCTTTTCTCAGCTACTTTGACAGGTTGAAGAATATCACTCTCAACTCTAAATGTGCTCACACTTCTAGGAAATAGCATGGACTTGTGACAACCTTCCATATCTGTTCTGTCCCAGATACTTTTATGTCCGAGGATTTAACGTCTCGTCATCGTGACATTGGCTTGATACATTTCTTTCCCGGCACAGGTTAAAGAAAGAGAGAGAGAGAGAGAGAGCGAGATAGAAAGAATGAGAGACACATACAAACAGAAAGGGAGCGAGACAGACTGACAGACAGACAGACTGACAGAAAGAGAGAGAGAGAGAAAGACACACACACAAACAGAGACAGAAAGAAGCGAAAAATGTAAGCCTAAAGATGGTCCCCAGATAGGCAGACAATGTCAGATTTAGCAGTATAGACAGACAAGACACATCTGAGGCCTCTCTCTCTCTCTCTCTCCCTCACTCACGCACACTCATACACGCAAACAAACGGGACGAATTGGCTTGGGGGTGGCAGAGGAGAACTTGGGGGAGGGGGGGGGGGTTAGGCAGGCCCTCCGTAGCATCCAGTTTGTTCCTTAACGTGTCGGCTTACATGCTGAAGTGGGATGAACTTCACACCTCTACAACAGCTTCCACAAAACCATCAGGTCCAATCCACAGCTGCATCAGTCTTAATTACCACCCCAACAATCATTTCCTGCCCAGTTCAGCACGGGTGGAGGAGCTGGACTATCCTCGGGTGGCGGTGGCCAATCCGGGTGCTGTGGTCATTTTTTTTGTTTTTGTTAGTGGGCTTCAATAAAGTACTTAAGCTCAGAAAGGGGTGGGGATGGGGGTGGAGGAGTTGTCCCTAGTGTATGAAAAGGACGGGGGGAGCCCCGGGCGGGGGGGGGGGGAGTTCTGGGGAGCGTAGGACGGTGTGCTTTTCAATTATTTTAATTATGATAATTAATTCAAACATTTGGTCAAATTATATTTTGTGTTCGTTTTTTTTTTTTTTTTGGACAAAGTGGAGTGTAGGATTGTATAAACTAAGGTCAAGGTTCAATGAAACAGTGTCGAGTATAGTAGGCCATGCAAAATCTTTTCAAACATCAAGGCTTTATCAAGCACTTTGACCACTGTAATGACTATATGCTGGCACAGTGCAAGGGGAGGGGGGAGAGGGGGTTGCTCTGAGGGTACAAAAAGCGTACATGGTTGGGGGGGGGGGTGAGGGGAGTGTCCCGAAAGTATAAAAAGCGGAAATGGATGTGGGGGGGGGGGGGAAACAGTGGCCAAAATCGAGCACACCTACTTTATGGATGGCCCCTGACAGATTACATCTTGACCTGTCAGTTAATATTTGTGACAATCTCCATAATTTTTTCCCAGCTTTGTTGCATGTGAAACCTGCACTCGCTTTTCTCTCGTTAACTGCTGCAGTTTTTCCACTCAGGCAAGTTTATTGTTGTTACGTGTTCGGAGTGCATCAAGATAAACTGCTATCAAAGTATTATCGAATGCGTGCGAAATGGTTGTATGAGTCAGAACTAGCTTGGGCCGGGTGGGGGGGGGGGGGAGAGGGCAAATAAACAAGGAAATAAACAAATGTTCACATTTTACCTGGGGATTGTCAATTCTGTCTTACTAAAATGCGAGCGAATTCACTAAATGATTGTTAAGAGAGAAAGAGTGAGGGAGAGAGTGAGGGAGAGAGGGAGGGAGGGAGAGGGAGAGAGAGAGAGAGAGAGAGAGAGAGAGAGAGAGAGAGAGAGAGAGAGGAAGCCAGGCTGACAAACAGACAGAGAGAGCAGCTTATGAAAACTGGAGATGGGGACGAGAAAGAGACAGAGCAAGAGATACACAGAGAGAGGGACAGAGAGGGAGAGAGAGAGAGAGGGAGAGAGAGAGAGAGGGAGGGAGAGAGAGAAGAAACCAGGCTGACAAACAGACAGACAGACAGTTAATGAGAAAAAGCAGCTTGTGAAAACTGGAGATAGGAACGAGAGAGAGACAGAAAGAGACAGACAGAGAGAGAGAGAGAGAGAGAGAGAGAGAGAGAGAGGTAAAGAAATGCAGAGAGAGAGAGAGAGAGAAAGAGAAAGGAAGCCAGGCTGACAGACAGAGAGAATGAGAGAAACCAGCTGATTAAAACTGGGGATGGAAACGAGAGAGAGACAGAGAAAGGGACACAGGGAGAAGGAGAGAGAAAGAGAGATGAAAAAGATGATTTCATTGATAGCAAAAAACAGATGAAAATAAAAAAACTGAAGGACAAACACTAAATAATCAGATGAAAGGCCAGCGACTCCTCTGTGATTTGGACAAACCCATGGACGCGTCAGTAAACAAAGCTGGTCCACATCTGAACATCACATGACCTAGTCTATCCACCAAGAGACGGGGCCGCTTCATACACTCCAGCAATAACATTTCCATCTGGCTCCAATTTCTGGCATTAAAGGGGTGGTAACTCCGCTACCTATCTCGCCTCTTTCTTATAAACAATGGCTGATGTATGCGGGAATGGGACAGTTTGATGCTGTGTAAACACAGCGGGGAGGATAGAAGTAGTAGCAAGAGGTGGTGAGTGGTACTGGATGTGTGTATGATCTAATTAGTGGCTCACACGCTTTCTGTCTCCGTTCATGTAGCGAGTTCTAATAGATACAAACAGGTACCGAGTGGATCCGCAGTCGAGCCAAATGCATGGAAATATTAAGATTCGGTCTTTGGGACCTTCTGTGCATGAAGAGGTGGGTGTTTTTTTTTTTGGGGGGGGGGGTGAGTTTGAGTTTGGATTTGGAGAAGGCACGTCCACAGGATGACTGTCTCATTGTGCTAGGAAGAAGATAGTCCACGGACAGAATATAGCAGCATGATAGGACAGGATGAATGTTGCTGGACTTACTACACATTTTACATTGAGAGACACAACTGCTTCCATGCATTTGGCAGACGGACGTGCTTTTGTGCAAGAACTCGCAGCTAAGTAACATATTCTGTTTCGCTTCGATTCTATACATTTCCTGTTGAAACATTTTATTGTTCAATTGTTTTCTCTGTTCCATTTTTGTTTTGTTTTTTCATGATAAAGGCGAAAGCTGAAAATTCGAACCTTTTCCCTCTTCTGTTTAGTTTGCTTTGTATCGTTTGGGTTTTATTTCTCACGCAGAGTTTCGCTACATACAACTTTTTCTTTTTGCCCGATTTTGACATTCCTTATAGTCCTGCTGCGACCCCACAGTTTTTCTGTGGTTTTTATAATATTACATTGAAGCAGTTTCAGAGTTTTGAAGCTTAAAGTAAATGCAGTTTCAGTTAAGAAGGAGGGGAAAGGGCGTCTCTTTACTAGTTGGTGTAGTACAAGAAGTGATGGATGAGTGGATAGATGGAGGAAAGACAGTTGGATGGACAGACAGACGAGCCGATGAGTGAATGGATAGATGGGATGGATGGAAGGGATGAATAAACTGGACAGGCAGATGAATGGAAGATGGCCCATGGAGTGGTGAGGCTTTGGATGCATAAGACACTTAACTACAGGGAAACGGTCATCATCAATCAATTTGACCCAGTCCCGGGAGAGCGTAGGGGAGTACAGCTTGAACACACGTTATTCAGTCTTGCGTCTTCTTAAGTCAAGATAGGGATTAGTGAATAACATTCTGGGCGAGCATGTTGCACCGGAGTGAGTGAATGTTCTTGTCGTGATAGATAGATAGATAGATAGATAGATAGATAGATAGACAGACAGACAGACAGACAGACAGATAGACAGACAGACAGATAGACAGATAGATAGATAGATAGATAGACAGATAGATAGATAGATAGATAGACAGATAGACAGATAGATAGACAGATAGATAGATAGATAGATAGATAGACAGACAGACAGACAGACGGACGGACGGACGGACGGACGGACGGACGGACGGACGGACAGACAGACAGACAGACAGACAGACAGACAGACAGACAGACAGACAGATAGCTAGATAGATAGATAGATAGATAGATAGATAGATAGATAGATAGATAGATAGATAGATAGATAGAAAGAGAGAGAGAGAGAGAGAGAGAGAGAGAAAGACCGAGAAGGAGAAAGATATAGACAGATGGATGTAGATAGAGTGATAGAGAGAAAGAGAGAGTGAAAGAGAGAGAGAGAAAGAGGAAGAAAGCAGGAGAGAGAGAACAGCAAAATAGATACACAGACATGGATAGATAGACATGGATAGAGTGAAACAGAGAGAGGGGAGAGAGTAGAGGAGAGCTGGAGTGTGAGAAAGAGAAAGCGAGACAGACAGGAAAGAGAGAGAAGAGAAAGAGAGAAGGAATAAGAGAAAGAAGAAGCAAGAAAGAACGAGAGACAAACAGACAGACAGACAGAGAGAAAGAATGAATCATTAAAAGAAGATAAGAAATGAATGATTCAGCATACGCGCTTTTATACACCATATACGCAGGCCTAAGAGTGAATCCCTGCAATGAAATAATTATATTTAACTATGCATAAAAAAAAATCATGGTAGTTTTTAATGATATTTTCTCGTCTTTCTAGTGCAAGGCCACGCATAATACACATTTCTTTGTTTGTGCTGCATTTCAATTTTGTACCCTCCACCCGACCACCACTCTACCCCTTTCCCCCTACTCCCACATCTTTTCTGTGTTAGTTTAATTTATTCATTACCCACATGAAAACGACTGCACCTTCTCCATGTCATAAGGAGCTAAATGTTTTGCCGCTATCTGGGCTGGGACGTGACGTCCTAGACCAGTGGCTCTCAACCTTTTCCAGGCAATCGCCCTCTCAGGCCTCAAACTGTCCATTATTGCCCCCCCCCTCCCCCTCACCAAATACATATCACAAAAAGACAAACAATACACACATTATGATATCAGTTTTTCAAAGCCTTGTTAATGACAATTGGCATGTTGCTTATTCATTATAAAACAGAAACCATTCTGAACTTTATCAATTGCACTTAAAAATAGGTCTTTTTCTGTTCATAAAACCCATCTACTTGTGCTGTTGAACAGATCTCTGGCTGCTTTGTATTTGACCCCAAATCGTTCTCAATTCATGTTTAGCCCCATTGCCCCCTTTCATTATTTTCGCTCCTTCCTCACCCCTTCCTTCGTTTTCGGCCCCTGGAAATCAAAATCGCCGGGGGGGGGGCGATATCGCCCAGGTTGAGAACCACTGTTCTAGACGATGCTGATGTAATATATCTTTGAACGTTCATTCACGATTAGAACCAGGTGAGACAAATGAGATCGTATTCGTTCAAACCACTAGATCACCCAACATTTGCGCCGACAGTTTTGACATGGAATTACCCCATGTAGACAAACAGAACTTCTTCAGTTTCGACATTCTGCACGCAGCTCTGACGCGCTCATCCATCAAAATGTCCGCTGATTTGAAAATAATGCAAGTTATGAAATTATTTGTGCACAGTCAGTTGTTTTGTTCATACATCCTATTTTTCAGTCTTAGGTCAGGTGCACACGAGTGATTGTTTGGTTACCCAGTCCGAGAAACTGCTTAGTTATCGGTAATCAAAATGTTACTCTTATCTTTGCAGATTAAAGAATCACTCGCGTGTCCTTTCCAGTGGACCGTCTGTTCTTTTCCGGTAACTAAATACTTTCTCGGACTGAACAACTAAAAAATCACACGTGCGCGCTTCGAACAGGAGGACCAATTGTTCTGTACCGGTAACTACGTAGTTGCTCGGACTGGGCAAACTAAAAAAATCACTCGTGTGCGCCTGGTCATAAGACTTTCAGATGAGTTTCACATAGAAAGAAACAAGTATATTATGGCTGTGTGTGTGTGTACGTGAGTGTGTGATATTTGACTGAGAGAGAAGGAGCTACACAGTGCATGCGGGATCTCACAGGAACTGCGAGCGGGTACGTCAACAAAAAAAAAAGGGGAAGGGGGGGGGGGGGAGCAGAGAGAGGTTCAAGCAGAATGTGGCTGTACGAACACCTGGTGCATTCTGATCATAAACTGCGGTTATTGTGGGGTTGTCTGGGAACTAAATCGAGAACCATTGATTCTGAGGCAACTCACAAATTATGACATAACTGAATGGATTTGTCTGCCTTCGCACTATCTCTCTCTGTGTCTCTTTCTCTCACTCTCTCTCTCTCCACTGTCTCTCTTTTCCCACTTCTCTCTCTCCTTCCCCCCCCCCCCTCTCTCTCTCTCTCTCTTCTTTTTTTCTTGTCTCGCTTTCTCTCTATCTCTTCTCACTCTCTCGCTCTTTTCTTTTCTCTTCCCTGTTCCATCTCTCTTCCCCCTTCTCTCACGTTCTCCTTTTCTCTCTTCCCTGCTCCCTCTGATTTTCTCTCTCCAACGTAATATTCAACACGTAAACTAATTTTAAAAAAAACAAAAAACATTCACCTTTCACTTTTTTCTTCATTTGCTTTGAAATCTTCCTCTTATCAAGAACCTGACCTCTCTGTGGATGAGTCAATTGCATCCTGCACAGACACATCTTGAGCACAAGAGATGGAAACAAGGATGTTCTAAGATCGACCACAGAGATATTTATCACCACATGAATCCGTCAGATCTGCGGTCTGGACCACGCACGAGATGAAACAGTCAAGTCTTGATTGTTTACACAAAACTCACGGGAAAGCTGGGGTCAAGTGTCATGTGGTGCAGTTTGTTATCTCCCAGACCTGATAGGGGGATAGTGTGCAAATGTGTGAGTATGTGAGTTGGTTGGGGTGGAAAACAAGGGGGGGGGGAGGGGAGGAGTTGTAGGCCGGGTATTCGATATCAGAAATCAAAGCATTAGTCCTCCATCCACCCCATGTCTGTTGTCTGTTTGTCCCCACCAGATAAAATGTCGGCACGGACAACGAGCAGTTCTCAACACCAGCTGCCCAGATCAAATGCCAAACGGCGCAATAAAATAGCATCTGAATTACCGAACGTGAGCCAATCTATTCTCATGTGCCATGCATTACACTCGTGAACTCCCGGGGTTCAGTTATCAGCCTGGCAACAGGAATGCGCAGTTCAGTTCATACGCTTTAATTCAACATAACCAAGGGAGGGTATCATACAAGGCCGAAACGACCCAGCCAGTTGCTACCGGGAAAATACACATCCAAGAAATAATGGCAGAAGCTGACCGTGCTATGACCGGGCTTAGTATGATAAGGTCTTCGCGGATTTACTAAGAAAATATAAGAAATTATGGTGTGCACTTCTTGTCTGTTAGCAGCTGGCTGTGTCGTTCCGGGGGGGGGGGGGGGGGCTTAGTATGACCCCTCGCCCCTTTTTTTAAAAGTCAACACGCCGTTTCGTCGGAGCCCAACATATTTTCATTATCGCTCTGGACTAACAACAAAGAAAGCCTGTAGAGAAATTAACCCTTTCAATGCTAAAGCAGAAATGCCACGCTGATTATAGTCCTTCATGTAACTTTCGAACCTCATTATTTCGGTTATTCCAAACAGTAAATGGGAACTTTTAAAAGAAAATTCACTAAATATCTATCGAAATTGTGATCGTATTAGACGAATTCACGGCCGACATACTAACGATTATTTATGACAATGCACTGGTCGGCATTCAAGGGGTGAATACAATCCAATAGACGCATACTCCCAGGTGGAGATACTTAAATCTTCAAGGCAACAGGAACTTCTCGTCATACAAGTGTTCTGTACTAGATGTCTGACCTCACGTTACAATAGCAAACTCCTGGCGTATTGAAACAGCGACAAAAGTGACGCTTTTACAGCACCGTCCTCATCACAAAACTCGAACAGTTCTGTCTAATCCAATATAAGCTCCTTGGTCTAATCGCTTCATCTTCCGTTACAACAGGCAATCTCAGGGCCCCGGGAGAGACAGCACTTTTGAGGCCGTGTGGAACAACAGTTTCTTCCTTCCTATAAGTGTTTGATCCAGGATCTCTGCAATCAACTATACAATATGAGTACACAAAGGTCATGCCGACTGACTATACTACTTCTGGTGAAGTCCCTCTTTTCATTGCCTGGGAAGAAAGGGCTCTCTCCTCTCTTCCCCCCCCCCCCCAAATCCCCCCCCCTTTTTTTTCAAGTTTAAATTTAGAACTCTCACAAGTGTAACACCTGCAGCAAAAAGCCCGGTGCCCAACTAAACATCAGTGATTCATTGTTTTGACATCGGACGTCACTGAACTAACTAACCACAACTGCTACTCTTACTACTGTAACTGTTACTACTTAGGCAACAACAACAAGAACAACAACAACCACTACTACCTACTACCTATACAACAACAACAAGAACAACAACTATTACTACTACAACTAATAATGATAATAATGCACACATACACAGTGTACGCTTCCAATTCAAAATAGGCACTGCACAGTGGAAAAAAAGTAATCATGGCAAAAAGAAAATGACTAAAACCACAATTACATAGTACAGATTTAAAG
>OZ007582.1:15056472-15066472 GCA_963931925.1 Onchidella celtica
CCTTTTCTCTGATTGACTTTCCCAGTGTTCTGTCTCCCTCCAAGCTTCTGCTTACCTACACGTACAAACCATTTCTGTTTTTTTTTTCTGGGAAAAGTGTACATAAAAAAAACAACAACATTATCTTAAAGTCTGAATGCAAGAATTCTTGTCTCCTAGGCAGCACTGCAAATAATGATTCTCTCACTTGAAACTTTTTGATTTTTTTTTTTTTTTTAATTTTCACCTTAAAATTCAAATGTTATGTGGCCAACGACAAGATTTGGAAAGAAAGTTTTGGAAATATTTGGGGATAAATTGCGTCTTTATTTCATATCTGTCAGGTTGAACACAACTGTTGAACGCCTGTTCAACGCGACTGTTGAAAGCCTGTTGAACGCAACTATTGAAAGCCTGTTGAACGCAACTATTGAAAGCCTGTTGAACGCAAATATTGAAAGCCTGTTGAACGCAAATATTGAAAGCCTGATGAACGCAGCTATTGAAAGCCTGTTGAACGCGACTGTTGTAAGCCTGTTGAACACAACTGTTGAAAGCCTGTTGAACGCGACTGTTGAAAGCCTATTGAACGCAACTATTGAAAGCCTGTTAAACGCAACTGTTGAAAGCCTGTTGAACGCAACTATTGAAAGCCTGTTGAACGCAACTGTTCGCATGAAGCCAGGGATTTTTCTGCGCATCTTTTTCACTCAGTGAACACGCGCGTGCTTTCCCAAAATCGTTCATATTCTATCTTTGTTGCAGGCGTTCCCATGTAAGCGTATTTTTTAGATATACCGGTAACACTTTTCGAAACAAACAGAAACCAACCGCTTGTCAAAACAAAACAGGCAGAAAAAAATAAGTTTCATGGGAATAGGCTTTTATATTGGAAAACAAATAATGGAGATAAGCATTTCTTGCGCTATACTCTCGATTTATTTCTGTGCAGTTCACGCGCAAACCGTTGTTTCAAAGGGCAGATAACTTTGTTTGAAGTCTGTGAAGGTTATCTGCCCATGTTCTCCAAGTTTGACTGAATTAATTATCGGTGGAGGATATCTCTTGAACAGCCGGAGATAAGCGCTAAGAAATTAGCACTTCCGCCACTTTACCCGATACTCGGGGATCACTTAAGATTATGATTCCTCACACTCCTGTTTGATGAGAAGTAAAATTATTTCAATTTCAGAAGATGATAACTGTTGGAGGCTGTCAGAACTGAGTTTTGGTTTGTTTCAAATAACCTGAAATGTTGAGCCACTATGAAATTCTGAATTCCATCTAGTCTTTCCTCGGATGTTCAATAGCCATACTATTTGTTGGACAGCTGATAATGTTGAGAAAGAAAGAGGAAGAAAGGATGGATAAAAGACATCAGTGACAGGCGAAAACACTGGAGAATGAATAAAACATGGAACACAACTCGTGCGGGATTACTCCATGACGCTACTTAATGTGTTGTAATGGATCCATGGAATGTATCACAGAACCTGGATGGAGAGAGAGAGAGAGAGAGAGAGAGAGACAGAGAGAGAGAGAGATAGAGAGAGAAAGAGAGAGAGAGAGATAGAGAGAGAGAGAGAGATAGGGGGGGGGGTTGAGGGAGAGAAAGCAGAATGTAATGTGAGCAAGACAATAGATACAAAGCATCACCACCCCCGCCCCTGCAGTTCACTGTATGAACGCTTGTAACAGATCGATTACACGAGCGCCACCTCAAGAATTGATGAAGTAACAACATGTTGTGTCAGTGAAGAGACGTGAGTACATTCATATTTCATGTCTGTCACACACCCACTACTCAAACACTGACACATTTCTCACAGACCGTGAGACGTCGATAGTCTGGACTGAACCTAATTTTGCTTGCTTGGACAAAATTCTGCAGGCAGAGAATTTCCAATGTTTTCACCTTTTGTCTCTGTCAACTTGGCGCGCACTCTCCCTCTTTCCTCCATCTCTGTCTTCCCGTGCCTCTCTCTCCCTCTCAGTTTCTCTCTCTCACACTGGAGGGGCGGAACAATACAAGTAGGATACGAGCCTACTCTCTGCAGCATCCCAGGCCAAACGGATGTTTTTAAGGCACTGGATCATCGGCAGCCTGGCATGGAACTTGTCTCTGATGTAGCATCAAACATCATTGTGCTGACAAGGAATGTGCCCCCCTCCCCCCCCCCTTCCCACGCGCCCAAAATAAAGGGCCTCTAGCTATATTTAAACATTCTGCAGAAATTCAACAAGAAAAATGTCCCTTTCAAATTCAACAAATTACACTGCACACTTCTAGAGCAATGAAACAACATTGCATCATTGCGCCACTCGCAATTTCCTCGAGTCTTTTCTCACTCTCAGCTCTCACAACACCGTGGAACTGACGAAATTTCATATTTCCTCACCGCGCTGGGAAATAGCACAGAAATTGCCCCATAATTATTATGTAGAACGATTGAGTTTGAGTTTGGTTTTAACAGAGTCTCGGCATGATGTGGCCACTTTACCATTTTACTCCCATCACCGCGTTTTTCCCCTAGGGGAGGACTTTACTGTAACTTGATTGTTAGACTTTGATCAATTAAAATTTGTAAATGTGATAAAAATCGTTAAATTAACTGGGAAATTTCAGCCTCCGTAAGGATGGGCAAAATACTCTCCACATATACAACGACGACACTGGGCATTATCATCCCATGAGTCGCACATATTTACTTTCACATAGCATTTAAGAGTATGATATTTACATCTAAGGCAGGGATTACATAAACATAATCATAACTCAGTAACAGTAGACTGCGTAAAATACGGCACACATCTATGAAGGCGAATTGCAGGGGGCAAAAACCATCTTCTGTATCTTTCCCTGTATTCTGTGTCCATATGGATCTCCAAGGGTGCCACCAGAGGGTTAACTACGTTACGAGATGCTCCCTCAACACACTCAACCCATCACTCATCTCTACCATTCACCACGGAACAAAACAAAAGCCAGTTCCTACCATTCTGTTAGGTTTCTGAAACAGCACGCATGGCCCACACCGAAAACAAAATTCGTACTAAAGGGGCAAAAAACATAATTCGTCTTATGTCACGTTGTATCCTCTGGGCTGTCAGTGTCAAATGATGTCAAGCCCTGAACTTGGCCGAGAAGAAATTTCCTCTTTCCAATCACATCCTTTCATTTGAGCATACAGAACCAAACAACACCCTATTCTGATTGGCGAATTCTTGCTGTTTTGCACATGAAGGGATAATCTGAAAATGCCTTTCACTGATTACAGTTCTGTTCAATAATCATTGTGCTCGGCTGTAGATGGATACTGAAGAAACTGACATTTCAACGCGGATGATCGGAACTTCCTCGATCTCAGATTTTCGCGGATCCGCAGATCCCGGGCAGCCCCGATTTCTTGTTCAAGTTCCATTTCGTGACGACCAAAAGAAACTATTATCCGTACAAAATTTCAATTCAGCTAGTAAGATGAAGCAATTTCATTCCGTGATATAAACTGTAAGGGGGCTATAGGGCGAATTTGTAAGCATCTGTAACTTTGTGATCACGTCATCACAAATTACAAACCTTTGTAATTACGCTGTCTCAATTTTTGACGATAAATTGCGTGCACATATCCATTGTAAACAAAAATTCAGTCTTTGATATTATTTTGTTTACCATGTTTTTAGCCGCAAAAAAAAACAAAAAAAACAAACAATAATAATAAAATAAACGCGTTTCCGTGAATTATTATCAAATTGTACGATATGAAATTTTGAATTTCGCCTCTCTTTACGGTGTCTGGCTTTAGGGGAAACCAAATCGTCACACAGCGATTTATTACTTTCTTTCTGTCTCTCCGCCGAGACGGCTATTAATGCTAAATATTATAATGACAAAATATTACTTAATAAAAAACAAACAGAAAATCTCTAGGCTTCCAGTAAGGCCTACAGCAAAGCCAAAAATATGGGAAAAAGAAAAAGTTGTATGCAACAAAGCCTCGCGTAAGAAATAATACAGAAACGATTAAATAAATGCAAAGGAAAATGAAAGACAAATCAAACTTTCGGCCAACGGACCTTCATCAAGACAAAAAAAAATGTAACACGATAGAAAACTTGAGAAACAAAGAAATCGTAGAATGATTGTTTCACACATGCAGATTCGTATAGTCTGCCTTGTATCGTTTCTGTGTTATTTCTTCTTATGCAAGGCTTTGCAACATACAACTTTTTCTCTTTTGGGGGGGGGGGGGGGGGGGATCACATTTTGACCAAATAGTGTACTAATAAATAATTTGACCTAGGCTGTTTGTTACTTGTACCTGACACATTCGAAGCGTTTTGCGCTAAAGCCGCGAACGTATACTGTAGCTATCCCTTACCCTGTCCTTATCTTCTACCCCAAAATCTTATCGAATCCTTAACCCTGCCTCTTACCCTTTCAACCAGAAAAAAACAACATAACAGGAGGAAAACAAAAAGAGAAATTGAAAGAATAATTAATTAAGGCTGTTGTTAGGAGAATTTCGGGAGGAGCTCTCTAGCTCTGGAGTCACAAAAGGCTTTACAATACGTAACCCCTGGTGCAAAAAAAATTGGGGACATACGTACTTGTAACAACACTGTTTGACCTATGGTGACGTAAAGGGCCTTTTGCCGTAGCACGGCAGATTTACAGTATATGTATAACCACTACAAGGCCCCTGCTTTCCTGAAACACACACATTTCTCCACTCCCCCCAGGCCTGGAGTTACGCTGGAAATCTGATCTGACTCTTGTCATGCCATCACTCAGCTTGGCAACACTTGACTACAACTCTACAGACAATACACCAGAGATACACGCGTATGTCAACATGTTGGAATACACACACACACAGCACAAGTGTTCTGGAATACCAGGAGCCGAGGATTCCCCCAAGTAGGTCAAGTCTGATTTACGACGGACAATGGTGGGTTAAGTGTATATATACGTGTGCGTGTGTGTGTGGGTGTTTGGGGGGGGGGGGGGGTAGGGGTGGCAGAGTCATGCAGCGGTTCTACAACTGTGAGGTGGATAGATCTCAACCTTTTTATGCGACAGACAAGGAGTCATTCTTAAAGTATTCATGCTCGATTTTGGCCATTTTTGACACAGGCACCTACTTCCCCACCCGAATTGTTCGAGCGTACAGTCATTAGAACATGAATCTCCTTGATGTTCCAAAACATGAAGTCCCGTTTTGCATGGATTTGTTTGATTAGAAATGTGACTTATATTTAATCCGAGATCTTAATTTGCTGAAAATGAGTTAATCGAACGAAAGTATTAAGTTCTTTACCATAACTAGACCCCCCCCCCCTTCACCCTTTTCCCATCATATATGCTTTGTCTCTCCCCCCCCCCCCAACCTTTTTCCCAGAATATACGCTTTCGCAAACAGCGGAAAAATCACGAAAACCACTGAACGAAAAAAAAAAAAAACGTATCGAACGGCGTCACTGATCCGTCCTGCTGGCGCCGGAGTCTCATCTATTTGTGTGTTTTGCTTAAGAAAATCATCTGTTGTAACTTTGCTGAGCTGGAACTGTATAATTTTCGTATTTTCTACAGGAACTTCATGGATAACAAATTGGCAGTTTTCATTGACACCCGAAGTTGTTATTATGCCACTGGAATTTGTAAATGAGCGTAGGAAAAAAAAAACTTTTGAGGGAAGAAGAAGACGAAGAAGGAGGAACTGAGGAAGAAGATGAGCCACGATGAAACAACAACAACAACAACAACAACAACAACAACAACAACAACGACAGCAACAACAACGACAGCAACAACGACAGCAAGACAAATGAAACTAGAAAACAAGGTATTAATGCCCACGGGACAGCCCTCCGTCAGGATTACCAGAAAAGGTATGACAAAACACTTGGACACAGTCATGTGGAAGAATAATAAAAAGATGGAATATTGGTGGGGAATTGCAGCATTTTTCGTCTTAATTAATAATAATATAGGCTGATCATTGACTGCTCGTGCTGTTCTAATATGGGAAGATTTCTGTCCACGGTGGGGAAGAATATGAACTGATTGGCTACACGTGCTATCTGGGAAAGATTGATCCGACACTGCGCAATTGTGGGATATTTCTGGACCAGCGCACGTACCCGGTGCAGTGGCCTAGTGGTTAGAGAGGTTATCTTGATCTCCCAGAGTTCGAATCCCAGGCAGGGTGGAGATCAGTTTAACGAACTATTCATTGAAGTGTTATAATGGTACTGGCCTCTCTAGTGGGCAGCCTGTGTATAGATGTAAGTCCCAATGCGATCAAAAGGGATGCACGGAAAGTCTCCATAATGCTCCCCTAGGAAACTTTCCAGCTAAAACTTAAACGCGAAGCAATAACTTGACAGCAATATCCAGCTGTAGAATACGACAGAGGGAATAATTATACTGAATAACAACAGAGAAAACCAGAGCGATTGTTGATTGTTTCTTCCCTTTGCTGGAACATAACAGAAACAAGGTGTGTATTTCCTCACGCGAATCTCGAGCACGTAAACTTTCAACTTCAATTATCTTGAGACCTAAGGTCTGTCCGAATAATTAGGGACCAGGTCACGTGACGTAGTACATTCCAGTCAATTGCCGAAGCCTCCCTGCATTCCTGTACAGAATCAATCCAGCCGACTTGTTCCTCTGTAGAATCAATTAACATAGCTGGTTTGGTTAGGCTTTGTTTCGCTAACGAATGAGGTGTGTCTAATTTCCCAAACAGACAAGAGGAAACAAAACGGGAAAACACTGTTGAGGCATCAGTGGAGTGGGTTATTCTGAGCTGAGGTTTCAACCAAACACGTCTGTTTTTAAAGGGGCCATGTATAAAGTATGTCCACTCGGTTTTGGGGGGGGGGGGGAGGGTTGGCCTCAGCATAAGAAAACATGGGTTGGCATGGGGGAGGGGGTTCTAAGGTGCGTTGAGACATTTTTTTAGCTAAGATACTGAATTAAAAAGAATGGTTAGATTTATCTTTTTTTTTTTTTTTTTAAGTTTTGGGATTGTAATATCAAACATCAACAACAAAAAGGAACATAATTATTAAGTTATATATCTAATGAAACAGTCCAACAATCCGTGAGAAGTGCATTTAAAGTTTTTAAAACATCAATGTCTTATTATGGACGTTTATCAGTCTAGTGGCCGCACGCTCGTGTAAGGAGGCTCGGGAGAGGGCAGGGGGGTTGAAACCAAACATATGAAACACGGAAATGGGTGGGGCAATGGAGGGGGGGGGATGTAAAAATTGCCCAAATCAAACATACGTGCTTTATGGATGGCCCCTCGTGGCTGAGCTCAGCGCCATCCACAGGAGAGGAAATTGTGAGTACTCATGATGAATGCACGCGCCAATTGTTCTCATTGTTTGACCCGGATGATGGAAGTTGTTGGTTTTTGTTCCTCTTTATTCACCTCACTCCTCCTCTTCATCACCTTCTCTGTTCTTTCTCTCCTCTTATTCACCCAGACAGCTGTAGGCTAGCCGACCGGAAATCTCCCCACTAGATAAGGCTGCTGGTAAACAAAAATGTGTTTACAATTTACTTCCCCGCAAAAACTGATCTCAGATACGCTTAACTTGAGTGTGTTCAAGAGACGAATATGCCTGAACCAGGGGGGATGTTGTTATTTTTTTCCTTTAAAAAAAAAAAAATAACGTGGTTTACTTCTGAAGTAACAGGGCTGGAAGATTTCCATTCATCCCCCCCCCCCCCCAAACACGTTTTTTCTTTCCCTCAAAAACAAGACAAAACCCCACCCACGGGCATCCGTCCAGATTCTATGAAAGAGAGACTTTTACTTCACACACAGAGCTTGAATGTTAGAACCTTCACGTCTTTAAGACCAGAAAATTAGCCTCGCTTGGCGCGAACTGAAATCTACCAGCACATTTCTCTGCACTCAACTTTTGATATGTAGGGCATTGGACTATGAACAGTCACTGGGAACAGTTACTATCAGAGTACATGTTTGTATATATATCGATTACGATAAAAGGATTCCGCCAAACAAACAAACCAATGTACAAACAAACAAAATACAACAAAAGCAAAGACCCCACAAACCTATAGAATAATGAGAACAACAGAGGTTAGTAACTTCGAGTAAAAAGAAAATTTCAAGAATTTCGTCGCCCGCCTCTAAAGTTCCTAAATATTACAAGAGCAAAAACATATTTACGCCGAAATCTTACGACAGCTCAGATAAATGTGATAAATATATTATTATCACAGACAATGAAATTACCACTGACATAATGCGTATCGGATGACGTAATATTTACAACATCTTTCGCCACTGGTCTAGGACTCTTCGATAATGGTCTACTTGAGACTCATGTCAAAAGGTAACTGTCGATGCATTGCATTCCTGGGCAAGAGGGTTATCAGAAAATATAATAGAAAAAAAGAAATGCGCTAATAAGAAGATGTAATAGTCCAACAGCATTATAAAGGCATAAGTCACCAAAAGACAGCGACAGAAACTTTTTTTTCTAAATATTTCAAACGTGTCAAAAATGACTTATTCCATTAGCGTAGAGCAGTGACAACTGTATTACCTTAATTCGTATTCAAGTAAAATAAAAATAATAACGTTCACTAGCCGACTCTACAAAACCGATCTTTTTAATAATAAACGATAGGCACTCTTGGGCCTCTTTTGTGTTTCAGCTCTATTCTTTTCTTTTCTTTTGGTTTTGCAAATGAAATATTAAACCTATATCTATCTTACACCAATCAATTCGTTAAATTTTTCAACACTGTTACCCGAGCCAATCAAATCAGTTGTACGTAATGGTAAATGCAAAATTTGTCAAGGTTTCCAACTCAATCCAAGCTAAAAAAAACAACAAAATTTAAAAGGTTAACACTTCCAGCCCCAAAAACTCATGACAAGAGCACACGAACATCGCCTATGACAGTGAATGGGTTAATACAAAAACGCCCTATTTAAAACACTAAATTGTTGCAGTTTTGAAATATCTCACTTTCACTCTCATCTCTCCCACCATAAAAAAGGGCATCTTTTTTAAAGCCAAGATGCAGACGACAATAAACTCATCTCATCTGTTCCACGCGCACCTTCGCGTGCTCTGCTCACCCCCTCCCCAACACCCCTCCAAAAAACAACAACAACAACAACTGTCATTCTTAATCGCATCTCCCAAAGCTTATCATTTCATCAAACGGGGTTGCTCGTTTTAATGTCTCGTTCCCTCCCGCACCCTTCCCTCTTGTTCTAAATCCGGCGATTGCATGAAGGTGCATCCCGGGTAAATACGGGGCCAGTAATTGATCGCACGTGCGGTGCAAACCGATTTTGGGGGGGGGGGGGCGAGTGAGCCGAATAACAATGATCGGGTGTGCAGTGGTGATGGATGGCCACATTAGAGTGAACAGCAGTTGCCATTGACTCGTGCTGGGGTGTGGAGATTAAACACGCACGGGCATCGGAGACAATATGACATGAGGATACATTGTTGCAGTTGTTCATACTTGGAAAGGGGAGGTGGGGGGGGGGGGGGGCGAGTTTGATACATGATCTCCGGCGGAAAGGTTTGACATGATGATAGAGGCGACGACAAGCTGAGGATGAGGGAGAAGCAGGAAAATAATCATGTTTGATGGCAGGATTATGAGAAAGAGAAATAGAGGGATGTGCTGATGGAATGAAATGTTCGCGTGCGTGAGTGAGTGAGTGAGTGAGTGAGTGAGTGAGTGAGTGAGTGAGTGGGTGAGTGAGTGAGTGAGTGAGTGAGTGAGTGAGTGAGTGAGTGAGGGAGTTGAGGTAGTGACTGAGTGAGTGAGTGAGGGAGTTGAGTGAGTGAGTGAGGGAGTTGAGTGAGTGAGTGAGTGAGTGAGTGAGTGGGTGAGTGAGTGAGTGAGTGAGTGAGTGAGGGAGTTGAGGTAGTGAGTGAGTGAGTGAGTGAGTGAGTGAGTGAATGAGTGGGTGAGTGAGTGAGTGAGTGAGTGAGAAGGCGAGTGAGT
>OZ007582.1:15068972-15083972 GCA_963931925.1 Onchidella celtica
ACGAATTCGTTGAATGTGCGTGAGGGTGTGGTAATATATCATGACTTAGTTCTTGTTGTTCTATTTCCAGTTTCTGAAAAACTGGAGATCTTTTAGTATGTAGAAGAGATATAACAAATGCACATTTTCACATTAGTGTAAAATGCGTTGTGGCACTTATCAAGCTGTTTTCACAACTGCGATTTATTCCAACTCCTCGTCATAATACTAAAGCCGCAAACGTCTAACGTCCAATTTCTCAACTGTGCAAACAGTGGAGTTAGGACAGACGAGAACTAAGGTCTCTATGTGCCTGGAAATAGGTTGGTCGGTGGGTTAGCGAGTGGCTGGGTGAGTGTATGTGAATGAGTGTTGCTGAATGAGTGAGTGAGGGAGTGAGTGGATGATGGATTGGTGACAAGAGAGACTGACGTGAGAGAGTGTGATCTGAGTGAGCAGGTGTAAAATGAATAAATTGCCACGCAAGTCATTATTGCACTTACTTAAAAAATCATTCCTAGGCCCAAGTTTTTGTTGCTGTTGTTTTTGTCGCCTCAGATTCTAAGCCACATTTACGTCATTTTAATTCCTGGTGCCAGGTGCACTGAAAAACGTAAAATAAATGAACGTGAAGTTTTAATCTATGAGAGCTGATTTAATTCCAAGACCAATTTCGAGGTAATCCGTGGTAATGTGTTCATATAAATCGTACTTTCAGCGTCTAACACTGTGACAGGCCCTGAGATATCCATCTCGGAAGTTAGGAATGCGAACTTAGGGAAACTCTGCCGCAGAGCCCAGACATTGTGGCTTGGTTCCGTCCCACTTTCGAATGTTTTGCCGAAAGACGTTAAATCGCGATGAAGAACGAAAACGAGAAGAAAGCGGAACCACCATGCACTCTAACAGGTCCCGTGAAGGTTTTTGACACCTTCTCGGCTTTCCTGCAAGACGAGATTGGCGTCATTCGGTAAAAGCGCCGAAAACGAAACCAAACCGAAGCCAGTAATTTGTGGGCACTTGTGCTACATTATGAAGTCCACACAGCCCGTGAACACAAACCGTCCCCTTAGAATAACGAGATTCTAACTCCCTTCCGTCAACTTTTGAGAAATCGAGGAGTGAAGTTTCATGTGATCATAGCTTTGAGAGCACAGCATTTTTTTTCATTTAACAAATACTTACACATTACACACCGAATCTGCTTGATACTTTGAAACACAATTGAGAAGTCCTGCATAAATAGTGTGTAGTGTGCAACTCAATTCAGCAAACGTGTGTAGATAGAACCTTGTCATCCTGAGGGGATGAAATGTCACAGATGTGGGGCACGTCCTTGAAATATTAACTCTCCACGTTTTCTTTTCGTTTGCAGCCCAGTTAATCATTCCTAAAATATGACTTGGGTTCCTTCCCCTCGATAACGCAAACCTCGACGCAGAACTGCCAGTTCGGATCGACACTACCAGTTGAATGGTAATGGGTTACGACAATAAGTTACTGTGGTAAGATCCAATTAGTTGGCTGGTGCGCGGGGCCTCATTGAACCCGACTGTCATGACGTCATCAGCCAACTCGTCGCCCGATCAAAATCGGCTGTTACGCGCCTAAGGCTTACTTATGTGTACCTTGCAAATTCTGACACGGTTACAACAGGTGGACGAATTCTTGTTTGCAGTCGTTTTTGCTGGAATCTGTTTACTGAGTTGTTGTTCTGAGCGGCACTGAAAGTACCTGTGATGTTTTTGCACGAACTTTCTCTCAGCTCAAGGTCTTGACTTACCACTAAAATTAGCTTTCTAAAGTGGTGCCAAAATGTTCCCGAGATGACGCACGCCAGATGAGTAGGAGGATTAGAGCAGAAATTTAAGATGTTACATAAACTGCCAGGAGGAACTAATTGAAAAACACGTGAGGAAAAGAAAGAAGAGTAACTAAAATAAGAAACTACGAAAAATAGAGTTGTAAAGTAACTATGTAGATTACCTGAGAGAGAGAGAGAGAGAGAGAGAGAGAGAGAGAGAGAGAGAGAGAGAGAGAGAGAGAGAGAGAGAGAGAGAGAGAGAGAGAGAGAGAGAGAGAGAGAGAGAGAGAGAGAGAGAGAGAGAGAGAGAGAGAGAGAGAGAGAGAGAGAGAGTGAGTGAGACAGACAGACAGACAGAGAGGAGGGAGAGACAGACAGACAGTCAGAGAGAGAGAAGGGGACGGGGAGAGAGAAAGCTAAGGACAGAAACAGAAAGGAAGAGGGAGTGGGGCACAGAGGGAGAGGGAGAAGAAACGAGATGAGGGACTGTGGGACGAGGAAAAAAGAGAGAGAGAGAGGAAGCCAGGGAAGGAGACTAGGGGATGGGAGAGAGAGAAGGACGATGAGAGGCACGGGTGAAGAGAGGAAGAGAGAGGGAGAGGGAGAAACTCAGACAGAAACAGAGAGAGAGAGAGGCTAATGAACGAAATTCGCAGAAAAAAGACAGTAAACCTAATGAAAGATTACAGAGACGGTCCAGACACATCACAGCAGGAGCCGGTCTCAGTGTCTGACACACCATCAACTGAGTCAAACGTTCACGAGTTCCAATTTCCAATCCACCTCTGGCCCAACTGATGGATATTTCTATTCCATATATGGACCTCCCTTCTTGACACCTCGCTCAGGTTTGTCTGTCAGTCTGTCAAACACATCTTTCATGTTCTGTCTTTCTCTCCTTCCTACGACTTCATTCCTCTCCAGCACAGTGTCTTCATTTTCCTCTATCTTTTCTTTCTCTCTAGTTCTGCCTCACCTTCCGTTTTTTGGCTCATTCTCAAGGTCGCAGTTGCTATTTATAGCCAGGTGGCTGTGTCTTATCCTCCCCCCCCCCCCTTTCGCTGCAGTTTTCCCGCTTCATTCTTCGTTGCAGGATAAAAACATATTTTTCAAAGCCATAAAATGTCAGATTCTTGCATCTTTTCCAACTGCTACCTCTGTTCTATTCTTCTGCTCCCTTGCCCCCTACCCCCTACTTCTTGTCACGCCCCTGCATCCTTTTGCCCCCTCCCCTTCCCCCAAATACCACATACACACATTTACCCCGTGACTATTTTAGTCTACTAACACGAACATTCTTAATATCTTTAATCGGTGCACGGTCTGGGAAAGCCATCACGGATGCACCGAAACGTTAGTGCACACTTTCAAGCAGCAACACAATTTTCCGCCTAATCTCTTCCGCATCCTCTAATGTAGTCAACCCCTTACATTCTTCACTAGACCTCACCTCTATCGTCAACATTCGCCTCTCTGTATTCGCAGCTACACTTATGATAAACTGGAGCTACGTAAAGACATAATCTCTTGGACAAACCTCAGCTGCTTCATCGATATTCCTCACTGTTGCCACCCCAAACACCATCAACCACTTCTCTCTGCATGTATGCATGTCATCATAAACCGCACATTTTCAAAGACATACGGCCATGTCACGGACAAAACACAGTATGTGCCAATCTGAGTCAAATTTAGTTTTTAACTGTGTTATAGAAAGAAATGTACTCTAGCTTTCCACCTAGGTAAGTGTTGTACGACTGAAAAAGAG
The DNA here is from genome assembly GCA_963931925.1 of Onchidella celtica. Taxonomy (NCBI): domain Eukaryota; kingdom Metazoa; phylum Mollusca; class Gastropoda; order Systellommatophora; family Onchidiidae; genus Onchidella; species Onchidella celtica. Next base: position 15,072,524 of record OZ007582.1, read on the forward strand.
GAAGGATTATTATGCTAAAGATACTAGAAGCAATAAAATGAAACAGCTAGCGCGTTTAGCGTGCACAGATTTCGCACCGCCACCTCGCGGCGAATGCGCGGAAGTCATGAAGAAGGCAATATTTTACAAAGAAAAGTAGGGAAAATATTGAATTTTGTTCACTGTTCTGCTATCGCTGCAGGCCTTGATTAAAGTCACGTATTTTGTAATATTAACTTCAGTCGCTGTGGGAAAGCGCTTTAGTCGCAGTAGCACTGTAACAAATCAGCATCATTAATGTATTTTCATCAAACATTCTTTCCATGCTATGCTCCCCGCCCCCGATCAGCGCTCAAACTTGTGCACGTTTTTTTTTTTTGTATGAAGAAGGGAGTGTCTCATCTTATGAACTTATGAAGAAGGGAGTGCCTCATCTTATGAAGAAGGGAGTGCCTCATCTTATGAAGAAGGGGGAGTCTCATCTTATGAACTTATGAAGAAGGGAGTGTTTCATCTTATGAACTTATGCAGAAGGGAGTGTTTCATCTTATGAACTTATGAAGAAGGGAGTGTTTCATCTTATGAACTTATGAAGAAGGGAGTGTTTCATCTTATGAACTTCTGAAGAAGGGAGTGTTTCATCTTATGAACTTATGAAGAAGGGAGTGTTTCATCTTATGAACTTATGAAGAAGGGAGTGTCTTATCTTATGAAGAAGTGAGTGTCTTATCTTATGAAGAAGGGAGTGTCTTATCTTATGAACTTATGAAGAAGGGAGTGTCTCATCTTATGAAGAAGGGAGTGTCTTATCTTATGAAGAAGGGAGTGTCTCATCTTATGAAGAAGGGAGTGTCTTATCTTATGAAGAAGGGAGTGTCTTATCTTATGAACTTATGAAGAAGGGAGTGTCTCATCTTATGAACTTATGAAGAAGGGAGTGTCTTATCTTATGAAGAAGGGAGTGTCTTATCTTATGAACTTATGAAGAAGGGAGTGTCTCATCTTATGAAGAAGGGGGTGTCTCATCTTATGAAGAAGGGAGTGTCTTATCTTATGAACTTATGAAGAAGGGAGTGTCTCATCTTATGAACTTATGAAGAAGGGAGTGTCTTATCTTATGAAGAAGGGAGTGTCTTATCTTATGAACTTATGAAGAAGGGAGTGTCTCATCTTATGAACTTATGAAGAAGGGAGTGTCTCATCTTATGAAGAAGGGAGTGTCTTATCTTATGAACTTATGAAGAAGGGAGTGTCTTATCTTATGAACTTATGAAGAAGGGAGTGTCTCATTTTATGAAGAAGGGAGTGTCTTATCTTATGAACTTATGAAGAAGGGAGTGTCTCATCTTATGAAGAAGGGAGTGTCTTATCTTATGAACTTATGGAGAAGGGAGTGTCTCATCTTATGAAGAAGGCAGTGTCTTATCTTATGAACTTATGAAGAAGGGAGTGTCTTATCTTATGAACTTATGAAGAAGGGAGTGTCTTATCTTATGAACTTATGAAGAAGGGAGTGTCTCATCTTATGAAGAAGGGAGTGTCTTGTCTTATGAACTTATGAAGAAGGGAGTGTCTCATCTTATGAAGAAGGGATGTCTCATCTTATGAAGAAGGGAGTGTCTCATCTTATGAAGAAGGGAGTGTCTCATCTTATGAAGAAGGGAGTGTCTTATCTTATCATTTCTATTATCTTTGATCACACTAAGCCGGGGAGGCACAGACAGAGGGGCAGACAAGAAGTGTACATCATTATTTCCTATATTTTCTTAGTAAATCCGAAAAGACCTTATCACACTTAGCCCGGTTAGGACCAGTCAGCTTTAGCCGGTAGTTCTTGGCTGTACATTTTGCTGGCAGCTAGTGGCTGTGACATTCCGGGCTTGGTATGATACCCTCATAATAATTCCTTTTTGGTCATATCAGACTGGAATTTGAGCAAAGAATACAGTTCAGAGCGCACGCAATCACGTTTGTTTTGCCTCGGGGTTATTTTTTGGCCGGGGGGGGGGGGCGTGGGGGACTACAGATTTAAACAGCACCAAGTGCAGCGAAACAAGTCTGACCCAGTGGTTGATTTAAAGACTGTTTTCAAGTCTGAGCCAAAACCGACGTAAAACAGAGATTTGACCGAGTGCCCTACTAACCTTTTATTTTTAACAGTGCGCTAGTGAAACGTCTTTCTGTGTCTCCCGTAAATTTATGTTTCACGTTGGCTTACGGTGTTTTCCCGTAGAACGCCAATACGAGATTAATGTCTTCCACACATCTCGGCAACTTGAGTTCCAGCCCTCGATGTTTCCTCATCCACACCATCAACATTCCCCTCCCTGTAACTACCACCTATCGTAATCATAAAACTGCATTTTTACAAAGACATAACCCTTCCCAGAAAACACATGCTAAGCTATTCACAACAATGGCGGGGTCAGGACACAAACGGTAAAACCAACCGTCAGGTAAGTTACGTGCGTGTGCCTATGTTTTCACGGATAGTTGAAAGGTATGTGGGGGGGGGGGGGGGGGGAAGCCGCCAAGCTGAAGTGAATCAAAGCACATTCTACATCTGTATTTATTGATACCTTGCGTTATCTCGCAAAGACATAACTCTCTAGCGAAAACATAAGCCGATGTACCCATAACAATCAACGAGTCGGTGGGTGGTTTATACGCGGATACTCACACGTTCTGCAGCGCTGGTGCCAGGTTTATCCCCCAGCGAGAGGGCCATTCTCAAAGTATACAATGGGCGCTTTGGCAATTCCCCCCCCCCCTTTTTTTTTTCCTACGCTTGTCATACTCTTGGTCTCAACGCATTCCTCCCCCCCGATCCCTTTTCCTTGTGTAGAGGAAAATGATATAAGCAACAACAAAATGTATTATTCATTATTACATAATTATATATTGTTATTAATAAATATTCAAATATTATTTGAGGTGTGAGTTGTGAAGTGTGGTGAGTTGTGAACTGTTGTGAGTTGTGAACTGCGCCTAACAGGCTGCGTTACAATTTGCTGAGAGATAGAGAGAGAGAGTGAGCGAGACATGGAGAGAGAAAGAAGCAGTGCAGTGTGTTGAGCGCTTCGCAGGCGCTCCATTCTGCTCTATGGTTGACATGTTGTTTCTGTAAAGCGCATAGAGCATTTTAAATGGATATGCGCTATATAAATGCTATACATTATTATTATTATTATTAAGAATCCCTTTAGTCTCCCAAGAGGGAAATTCACTTTCACAGATCGTCTAAGAGCGCATACGTGGGACGTACATCAAACGCATCTTTAAATAAACGTCATAACACATTAACTGATTCACAAGTACAAGCCGCTCTCAGCGGTTCATACGAAAAAGCACTCAATTCAAACGCTGCATGAATATTACACACACATAGATTGCTTGTTTTAAACGTCCAATAATTTGGCATTTTTCTATGTCTCAATATGTTTTCTCATTGCCTGAGTAGCGATCCTTGACTTTCAGAATGGGTATTATGAGAGCTGTGGTCATCTCCACAAAACACGAGGAGTGAGTCAGTTAAAAGGCATATTAGATGAAGTACCACGTGACATGGCACCTTAGTAAAATATGGCACACATCTAGCTATAATGTCTTGTTGAGGCGAATTGCGGAGGGCAAAAGCCATCTTCTGTATCTTTCTCTGTTTGCTTTGGTGTATGTTATTCTGTTGCTCCTGGATGATCTTCTTTACCATTAGAATGGTGGATATCCATGGTAGGACCTTGATAACTGAAATCTGTAAGGGATTATTTTGCACGAGCTTTTTGCCTCACATTATTCTTTTGTGTAATCCAACAACCTAATTTTGGGAGGGGGGGGGGGGGAGAAAAGGATAAATAAAACCAAAATTGTTCCATTCTTCACCACATTTGAAAACCGTGCGGATACTCTCTGGAAACCCCCGTGCCGTCATGTACCCGGTGGTGGGTGGACGCCTCTGGTGGGGTCTTCTTCTGACTTCTCATTCTGTTGCATTCTGTGTATCGTCTTGGAGGTAGAAGGGGCATAAGCCAAACGCCCAGGTTTATTTTTAATTCCCCCTGCATTGTTTATCGAGAAGCCAACTAAGACATGAACGTGGAGACAACAGGTGCTTCCTGCACTTTTCCTAGCACCAAAACTATGTGTGCACGTCTCTGCTGTTTTGATAATTATGCATGCTAGCGGTCTATGAACGTGCAGTGTTTCCGCTGAAAATCCAATCATTTAATATTGTTATCAGGAGTAAAATTATGATCGTGTAACTTGATTTTAAAGTTGAGAATAGTTCTTTCTTGTTTATGTCAGTGTGTGAGAATAGTTCCTTTTTATGTCAGCGTGTGAGAATAGTTCCTTTTTATGTCAGTGTGTGAGAATAGTTCCTTTTTATGACAGCGTGTGAGAATAGTTCCTTTTTATGTCAGTGTGTGAGAATAGTTCCTTTTTATGACAGCGTGTGAGAATAGTTCCTTTTTATGACAGCGTGTGAGAATAGTTCCTTTCTATGTCAGTGTGTGAGAATAGTTCCTTTTTATGTCAGCGTGTGAGAATAGTTCCTTTTTATGTCAGTGTGTGAGAATAGTTCCTTTTTATGACAGCGTGTGAGAATAGTTCCTTTTTAAGTCAGTGTGTGAGAATAGTTCCTTTTTATGTCAGTGTGTGAGAATAGTTCCTTTTTATGTCAGTGTGTGAGAATAGTTCCTTTTTATGTCAGTGTGTGAGAATAGTTCCTTTTTATGTCAGTGTGTGAGAATAGTTCCTTTTTATGTCAGTGTGTGAGAATAGTTCCTTTTTATGTCAGTGTGTGAGAATAGTTCCTTTTTATGTCAGTGTGTGAGAATAGTTCCTTTTTATGTCAGCGTGTGAGAATAGTTCCTTTTTATGTCAGTGTGTGAGAATAGTTCCTTTTTATGACAGCGTGTGAGAATAGTTCCTTTTTATGACAGCGTGTGAGAATAGTTCCTTTCTATGTCAGTGTGTGAGAATAGTTCCTTTTTATGTCAGCGTGTGAGAATAGTTCCTTTTTATGTCAGTGTGTGAGAATAGTTCCTTTTTATGACAGCGTGTGAGAATAGTTCCTTTTTAAGTCAGTGTGTGAGAATAGTTCCTTTTTATGTCAGTGTGTGAGAATAGTTCCTTTTTATGTCAGTGTGTGAGAATAGTTCCTTTTTATGTCAGTGTGTGAGAATAGTTCCTTTTTATGTCAGTGTGTGAGAATAGTTCCTTTTTATGTCAGTGTGTGAGAATAGTTCCTTTTTATGTCAGTGTGTGAGAATAGTTCCTTTTTATGTCAGTGTGTGAGAATAGTTCCTTTTTATGTCAGTGTGTGAGAATAGTTCCTTTTTATGTCATTGTGTGAGAATAGTTCCTTTTTATGTCAGTGTGTGAGAATAGTTCCTTTTTATGTCAGTGTGTGAGAATAGTTCCTTTTTATGTCAGTGTGTGAGAATAGTTCCTTTTTATGTCATTGCGTGAGAATAGTTCCTTTTTATGTCAGTGTGTGAGAATAGTTCCTTTTTAGTAATTTTACGTCTTCCGATGATTCTCTTTTTTTCTTTACAAAGACGATTACTCAACCTCTCTCTCTCTATCCCTAAAGGTTTTTCGATAGGCACAGTTGTATCTATGGGTTAGGAGCAGAGTTAGGGGTAAAGGTTAGGGCGAGGGTCGTATTGTCTAGGCTCATGCCTGAAAAAAACAACAACAACCAGACTGCGATGTGTAGGGACAACCAGAGAACTGACTGTATACCGAAGTACTCCCCCCACCCCACCCAATTAAAATTCTTTCCAGGCATGACCGTGACAACACTACCCTAACCCTGTCCCGCACCCAACTAAAAAATCCACTGTAATATATACTAATAACCCTAAAAGATCTGTTGTGGTAACTAATACAGATCTACTCCGGCAATGTTGTAGCCAATTTATTACAAAGACATTCTCTTATCTCCAGGTAACAGATATTGTCTTTTACAACCAGAGTTAACAAATATGTACATTCAACTACTACATACCCAACGTTCCAGGCACCCGCCACCCCGATGTGTAAGACGAAAACTGGTGTTTTGAAGAAAGACGAAAATTAAACAAGAATGTGGCTACATGTACATACGTTCTTCAAGTTTTTGTTTGTTTTTTTTGCGCTAGGGGTACGTATTTTAAAGTCTTTTGTGATTCTGGAGCTAGAGAGCTGCTCCCGAAATAGTCCTAACAACAGCCTTAATTAATTATTCTTTCATTCTTTTTTTTGGGGGGTTGAAAGGGTATGGGGCAGGGTTAGGGATTCGATAAGATTTAAGTTTGAGGATAAGGAGGGGTTAGGGATGGGTACGTATACGTATGCGCCCCTAGCGCAAAACGATTAGAATGGTCTGACCTCACAGAACGTGCTTATTCTCGAGTTTTAAATTTACATTTACTCAAAATAGCGGCTGAGCCTTGCATGCCAGTCTACATCTCAATTTTCGGTGAGGTAAATAAACGAAACCAGTTTGGCTGAATCATTTTTGTTGTTGCTGTTGTTGTTGTTGTTGCCTCCAGCCACACATCATGTCGTGTTCAGGGTTCAGGATGACCCGAGATTGCAGGTCTGTGAATCTTCACAAGTTTGCATAAACATTCATTCATTTTTTGTCCGCCCTCTTTGTTTGTTTACTGAGACAGGTAACACGAACAGAACACTGGCTCTCTCTTTCTCTTCTCGCTCTCTCTCTCTCCTCGCTCCCTCTCTCTCTCTCTCTTTCTCTATCTATCTATCTATCTATCTATCTATCTACTTCACTCTCTCTCTCTTCCTCTCTCTCTCGCTCTCTTTCCTTTGCTCTCTCTCTTTCTTACTCTCTACCTCTCTCCCTATCCGCTTCACTATCTATCTATCTATCTATCTATCTATCTGTCTATCTGTCTATCTGTCTGTCTGTCTGTCTGTCTGTCTGTCTGTCTGTCTGTCTGTGTCTGTCTGTCTGTGTCTGTCTGTCTGGTCTGTCTGTCTGTCTGTCTGTCTATCTATCTATCTATTTCACTCTCTCTCTCTCTCTTTCATTTTCTTTTCTCTCTTTATGCCCCTTCTCTCTCTCTCTCCCTCTTTCACCCTCCCTCCTTTTGCCTCTTTACCTCAAAGACCTTTATGATTATCACCACATTCTATATAAGAGTATGACTGACACATGCTGCCGCCTCCAATCTATCTAGGAAGGTAAATATCAAATGAACGACCAAATAAACACAATTGAAAATGTAAGTGTCAGAAATAACTTCTAGACATAACAGATAAACATCTCCAGGAAGAGAGAGAGAGAGAGAGAGAGAGAGAGAGAGAGAGAGAGAGAGAGAGAGAGAGAGAGAGAGAGAGAGAGAGAGAGAGAGAGAGGCACACTCTCAGGTGGCAGAAACGTGTTCGGTAATTCTTCATCTTGACATTGTCCTGCTTGCATCACTCAGCCCCCCCCCCCCCGGGGCGTGGTGGTATTTGTGTGTGTGTGTGTGTGTGTTGGGGCGAGGGGGGGGGGTGTCCGAGATTTTAACATTTCTGCACTGGTCGGACCAGCAGGGAAGAGAAAGTGGGATGAGACGGATTTCTGAACATAAAACATCCTGCATATTCTTCAATATTGGCATTTTATCCGGCTTGTCATAATCATTGTGTCAAAATGACCTAGACGTCATGACTTTGAAATGGAAATGCCAAATTTTAGACATACACGTGTATGTGTTTGTATATTGTGTACGCGTATGCGCGCATAGGTGTGTTCAGGTCTTTATTTTAGAAGGTTCGTTTCCCTTGGCATTTAAACCTGACTTTTCTTTTGGTTTTTAATTTTTCGTGTTCTTGTGTCTGTGTGTTTTTGTGATAGGGATTAGTTTGTTTTTTTTTATAGATTTTTGCCTGTTCGGCCCGCTCTTCGCGACTTCTAGAACTGCCAATGTATCTTTAAAGTGCGCAACATGCACGCAAGCTTCCAAAGTTTTTGGTCCTTATCCGAGAAGACTAGGTGCGCGCAAACGCCTGTGGGGAGAGGGGGTGGGCGGGGGTGGAGCGGGAGGGGGAAAGAAGTGAGTGATTGAAATAGGAAATTGAATAATTCGGCAAAGGGTAAAAAGAATGATGAGTGACCGATTGAATTAGTGAATGCAGTGAGAAACCTGGGTTCGAGTGAATGAGTGTTTTCATGAGTGAATAAGTGAGAGCACTCAAAGGTTTAAGAGGCGATTGAATCCAATCCGTGAACGAGAGAGAGAGAGTGTGTAAGTGAGTCAGGAAATACGCCATTAGTTGATGGGTGAGTGAAAGAAGAAGGTGAGTTGATGAGTGAGCGAAAGAAACAGGTGAGTTAACCCTCTCGTGCCAAATGTTCCAAATTTGAAATGCATAACGTCCTGCACAATACACTTTTTGGAGCATTTTCCGATTTACCTGGAAATATTTTTTTTTCGCGTTAAACTTTTGATTTTTGCATGTACATGTTCTTGATTATTTCAAATTCATTATCTTAAATCAGTTTCATGTATTTCAGAAGTTTTGGACAATAGCCATTTGTGTTTGGCCACGAGAGGTTTCATGAGTGAATGTAAAAAAACAGCATGTAAGTGAATGAGTGAGGGAAAGAAGCAGTGTATTATTGAATGGGTTGAATGAATGAATTAGTGAATGAATGAAAGAAAGACTGAATGTCTGAACGATTGAATGAATGAATGAATGAATGAATGAATGAATGAATGAACGAATGAATGAATGAACGAACGAATGAATGAATGAAAGAAAGACTGAAAAACTGAATGCATGATTGTCTGAATGAATGAACGAATGAATGAATGAATGGATAAAAGATAGAATGAATAAATGAATGACAGATTGAATGAATTAATGAATGAAAGGAGGGAGGCGTTAGTAAACGAGTGAGTGGGGGTGCGTATTAATGAATCAATGAATGAAAGAAAGACTGTGAGTGAAAGATCGAGTGAAACAAGGAATGCATTAGTGAATGAATGAATGAACGAAGGAGTGTTAGAAACAGATTTAACACAAAATAATGTCTCCTTGCCTGGATCGTTCTGTCCCAGGTAGGTAAACACACACGTTGTTCAAGAACATGACTGTCATCTTGACCTTCCTCCACAACTCATTTAGCTTAATTACCAAGAATTTTAAGAATTTAAAACCTCAGTGATTATCCCATGCACTCACATTCGGCCACTCGACAACCAATTGCACAGCTGTGGAAATTATAATCTGCTTACAGCTGCAAATTCATCTACTAATGAATTCGTAAATACACGCAGAGTGATTCATGAACTAAACACTGTCAGAGAAAAAAACAATGTATAGCTACGTTGATCTACCGAGCACGTAAGACTGTGAAAGTGACCGTCTATTCTACAGCAAATAACAGACGGATTACAGATTTACAATACATTACATTTTATAATTATCTGTCCATCCAGAAAAACTATGTTGTTCCAACGTAGATTTCCGTAAGATTGGTAGGATCACCGTAGGGTCAGATTCCCTACATTAAACCGACGCAGGCCCAATGTCAGCGGATCCACGCAGAAAGGATGTCATTCTTAATTGCCAACTTGACGTCAATCTTACGCATCGCGTGTCCGTACGGTCGCCCGCTTGGTGAGTAATGAAATTCTAAACGTGTTCACCCTCGAATGGATTCTAATTATTCAGCAAATACATTTAAAACATAAAATGTTTATTTCTGTCGAACATATTATTAGGTAGGCATGAATGGACATATATTAACTTCATTCGATTCAATCTCTTCCTCACCAATAAACATGGGATTCGATCTCTCCTTCATTATCAACTTTTCCTGACACGATATTATTTTTAAAAAAAAATCGCCAGCAAGGCTTGAAGCAAATTCAAAATATGGCAAAAAGGAAAAATTGTATGTGACATACATGAATAAATTTTTCTTTTTGCTACATTTTGAACGTTCCTAAGTGGTCTTGTCCACAGCATCCGCTCCGCTCCGCTACTTTAACGGAAAATTACGTATGAAAAAGTACAACAAAACGCTCTTTGCCCCTATAGCACTGAGGAGCGGAGCGGAGCGGATGCTGAAAAAAAGGGGGAATAGTATACAGAGGTAAAGGGTGTTTTACTTTTTCATACGCCAACGCCATTTTCCGTAAAAATAGCGAAGCAGAGGATGCTGTGGAGAAGTACAAAGAGGCAAAGAGTGTTTTACTATTTCATATATTATTATGTCACCTTCCGTAAAAATAGCGGATGCTGTGGACACAAGACCAGTAACAAGGTATTTGCGATACGATCTACGCCAAACTGAATCTATTGGCTTCTCGCACGAACCCCGAAGCTCTTGGAATTACTGCATGTAATGAGTGAAAACATCCCCAGCCCGTGCAGATAATGCGGAACAGCTGATGGATGAAAGAGGATATAATTGCGTAAAGCAAAAACATGTAACGAAAGAGAATTAGAGACCCGAAGTTGGAACACGTTAATTAGCGAAACAAGAAAAAAAAAATTGGTTACCAAATAAATGAACGTCTGATAAAAACTACTAAGAGTGAAAAAGAAAATCGTAAAACATAAACGAAAATACACAGAGAAAATTAAAATGTTTGTGAAGTGAAACGAAACAAAACAAAAATTTTGACAAAAATTTTCAAAATAAAAGTTTAATAATGAAGGAAATGAGACAGGATTTGCCTAAAAAAACCAGATCAAAGAAACATGAGAGACAAGGGGGCAAGGGAAAGACACTAGAAGAAAACAGAATTATGGGCAGACAGACCCGGGCAGAATCGGCACGCGACTGGAGATTTGTTTGTTTGTTTGTTTGTGTGTTTGTAGCTTGGTGTTACACGTCGCGCCCGACACAGTTTAGGGACAACGAAAGATTGTTTATCACTGGAATTCTGCGATGTTTGCTCCACAAAGTATAGATGGAACATTCAGGAAAAAAACAACAAGAAAAACGCTTTATAAATCAGACAAAAATCAGACAAAAATGACAGATGCAGAATAATATCGTCGTGTTCAGTGCAAGAAGAGCGTATCTCCTTTTTCGCCAACAAAAAAATTACTTCTTGCACTGAGCCGGCGGTAGACCAATGCAGTAAAGGCAAGATCAGTATGGAAGATGAAAGAAAGAAAATGAACAAATTAACAGGATGGATTGAAGGAAGGAGAAAACACAGGGGAAAGTACAGATAAGGAAGGAAGGAATTAATGCATATGAAGAAGAAAGACCGAGAGATGGCTGGAAAATATATTGATAAAGTCTAAATCCTAGAGAAGATTTACCAAAAACAAAACAAAACAAAAAAAAAAGGGGGGGGGGGAGGGGGGAGAGCAGGAGATGAGATAAGATGAGAAGATAAGATAAATCATTAAGATAAGAATCACTTTTTGTCCCACATGGCAAATTCCCTTTTGTTCTTTCTTTTCGGGGCATCTCAGCTCTTTCTCTTGTTTTTTCTTTATGTTTGTTGTC